>JAXBDA010007844.1:0-16427 GCA_036023075.1 Gaultheria prostrata
GAGTGGTAAAGTTTCCATCAGCGTCAAAGGCGTCCAGACCCAAGGTGAGGTTAGCCATGGCTAGAAAGCTTAGTAGAAAGAGGCTTGAGTGAGGGAAGAACCACCACTAGAGTGAATAGAGAGGCTGAGAAGGACAAAGGAGGTCCCCAGCAGAGTCGCCAATTGTGAGGGTAGCTTCCCTGGAGTGACCTCTTTGGACCGTCCTGGATGCTGAAGGTAGGGGGGAGTCGCTGTGGTCTCACCGTGATCCTGGCCGCTGAGCAAAGCAAGCAACCTGCACACTGAACAACCGTGTTAGTGCCTAGCCCAGACAGTGGTTGCCCGGGAGCACTCCGACGGCCTAGTTAGTGACCGGAGAAGACGATGTCTGATAAATGTAGGGAGAGAGAGTGAGTTAAGAGTATTTAATGAGGAGAGAGACCGCCCTTAATACGGTAGGTGAGAGGGGTATTTATAGGCACCATGGGGCGTACCTCCCACGCCCCTGGGTAGCTCACGCGCGCTGCCCACTCCCGTCACTTCAGTCCCATCGCGTATGGCCCTGCAACGAGCATTTACACCTTGGTTTCCCTCGAGCACTGGGATTCGGTTCACGTCACACCTGTCTTTCACTGAGCCAACGCGTGTGGGTGAAGCAATCGGGCACCCACGTGACGCTGCAGGTATAGCCCTTTGACTAATAGGTGGGTGCCATTAATGCTTGTCCCAGGCCGTCGGGCACGCTCGGACCCGAGCCCTGGTGCACTCCGCCCTGGGTTAGTATGGCCGAGACTGTGACGTTCCGAGCCCTCGGCGAGGCTGCCAGGCGTTCCCCTGGGTGCTGCCCTCTACCGAGGACGGGCTGGATGCCACTCCGCACCCAACTGTGCCCCGATCTCGGGCTAAGTCCAAGGTATCACGTATTCGACGATGGTGAACCCTGCAGTGGGTAGAGGGCCAGACGGATCATGGTGAAGCCGGCCGCTACAGTATTCATTGCCGAACCACGTAAAATCTCTGTGTTCTTTGTGATTGCTCTTTCTCTCCCTCTTTTCTCTGGTTTGTTCAATTACATAGCATAAATCACATCTGTTTTCTGTGTTTGTTCACGCTTCCGCACAACAGAAAGGCCCAAAAGTGTACTCGGCAATCAAAAAATACTACAACCACTCAACACAACACAACCAATGACCTCGTGCTGAAGTCATCATCCAAAACGACGTTGTTTCAAAAAAAAAAAAAAAAACCTCAAAACAAGTCAGGCGGGATATTCTTCCCCATTCAAAACACGCGCGCCACAATTCCCACTAGATTTTCACAACCACGATTCCCACCTCCACCACCGCAAACCAACCCCAGCGCCTCCCCTCTTCTGGCCACTGCCACCATTTCCAGGTTCTCTCTCGAACGCTTCGAACCCTCACAGCAGACACACCACCAAGGTCTCTCTCTCTCTCTCTCTTAATTTGTATGATACCTAAATTGAGTTCCTGGGTTACAGAAAAAACCATGATTCGAAAATTACCCTGTAATTGAAAAACTCTCAATTTCTCAAACCCTAAATTTCCAGCTAATCGGTTTTGATTCGGTTCCAATTTTACCCGTTTAACGTTGGAACACTTTTTTTACAGCATATGAACTCAGAAAATTATTTAGAATTCGGAGCACCAAACAACTCATAAAATAAATATACTCCCTTTGTCCCTTGTTAAATGACCCATTCGGGAAACGTATATTTTTGTGGACGTTAAAAAATATTTCCATAAAAAAAATTAAATTTTTTTTTTGCACCAAGTACTTTAATTTGGTATAAAACAAATTTAAAATTTACATAGAGAAATTTTTTTTTTTGGGGTTTTTTTTTTGATCGGCATAAGAGATATATTAAAAAAACTCGATAAGGATACATCGACGGGAAATGAAAAAATCAACCAAAGGTTGATAGAACAAAACAAAAGGGGAGAAAATAAAGGTAAAGTAGCTACTAAAAGAGAACAACTTGAGAAAGTAGAAGAACAATTAAATCCTGATGCGCCTAATTGCATCAAGATTGCCCAGAAAGTCCTCCACTGCATAGGAGTGCAGATTGTTCAGGCCTTTAATCCAAATAGCAACTCTTATCTTGGCTAATTCAACAGTTTCTTCCCAGCAAAAAGCCCTATTGTTGAAAACGAGCTCATTTCTTGATTTCCATATTGACCATAAGACGGAGAAAAAGCAACATTCCCAGCATTTCTTTTCAAGGTTTTTGAACGGAGCAGCAAACTAGATTTGGGAGAGACTTGACAAATTGGAGGGGCAAACCCAGAGTAAGTGCCACCATCTGAGAATGGACGACCATATCTTCCAAGCAAAGGGGTAGAGAATTGCACGTATTCCAATAGTGGACGTTTAAAAAAGGGACGGATGGAGTAGAATATATAAGATTGGCCCAAGTCACTAAATCCCCGTAGTGGTCTCAATTGTGGGCCCTCTAATCTATATTTGGGATCGAAACCATACAATTTGTTGGGTACGTTGAGGAGATCATTCATGTAAAAAATCAAACTACAGAAATCCCATGTACATAAATAAGGGTGGGTTGTCGTACTCTTTACACTTGATCCTAGTGTTAAAATTGATACTAATTTCCAGATATTTATTTTACCATTTTACCTTTGATTAGTCAGGGCTGCCTTCTGTTGACTTCACATTATTTAGATATTCATTCGTCCAAACGAGCGGAGTGAAAAATATGAATTTATAACCCCAAAAGTAAAACGATTCACTATTTCAATGTATTTTTTCGTATTTGTTGGAAGTTTTACATTTTCCAATTTCTCCAAGCATTTAGAGAATACTTAATATCAATTTGTCGATAAAAAATCTCTCTTCCAAAACGTTGTAGTTTTGGATCGTTTCTCAAACAAGTGCAACCTTGGCAATTGAGCTGATCAAATTAATGTGATTTTTTTTTTAAACCTTCCAAAAGATCTAGTAAAACTTTTGAACGGCACAAAAAAGTTCAAATAATTACTCATGGTTATTACATGGGAGAGGGGGAATATGACTCAATCCCGATATACTGTGTGGGGGCATCCAAGAGCTCTACCGCATGAGCTAGCCATCACTTGCTGGTTATACACTAGTTTATTATCAACTTAATGTACGCATGACGAACCAAAATAATATTCATTTCATAGTATATATGTTACAGACACAATAAGAATATTCATTAAGGAGAAATTTAAGGTTAACAGGCGTACAACATTCTTTTTTTTCAGGCTTCACCCCTTCACATCTTAATTTTACTCTCATTATTAACAAGCCATAAATAAATTGAAGGTGAAAATTGATCATATCTTGGCAAATTCAACCGTGTCCTTCCCATCATGGCCTTTCCTAAAGAAATACTTGACGTAGTCCGAGTAGAGAACTTGCTTGTACACCGGTTTCTCACCGCTCTCCAACACTTGTGGCAATGGACCGATGATTGCGCTTGGTTTTGGATTCACAAAGATGGGCACCGAAATCCTGTTTTTGCTTCCGTTCGCCATCACCCGGTGCTCAACGCTCTTGTATCGACCATTGCTAATGATCTGAAGTGCATCACCGACGTTGATCACAATGGACCCATTAATCGGTGGGACATGAATCCAAGTTTCATCGTCGTCTATTTTTCTCACGTAAAGGCCTCCGATATCATCTTGAAGAAGAATCGTTAGCGTTGAGACGTCAGAGTGGCGTCCGACCCCCACAGTGAGCTCAGGGTTAGGGCATATGGGATAGTAATTCAGGTTAATCCTCTTTGATCCCATCAAAAGTGCTTCGTGAGTTTCATCCATCTCCGTCACATTCAGTCTTTTAATTAGGGCTTCCAATAGCTTCCTGATAACATCATCCGACCTCTTCATAAATTCCAATGTTTGATCCCTATATCAAAAAAATATATTTATCAGCCCTTGAAATCAAGACAAAAATTAAAAGGGACGAATATATTTCGGAATTAAAACACGTGCTTAATTGATTTTGTTCCGTGGTAAATTCTTTAAGAGCGGATTTTTCAGCCAACAAATTTTGGACAATGTTACGTGCACACTCAAATAGGGATGTGTATTGCAACATTTCTCGTGCCGTGGAAATAGTTGCTTACTTGCACTGAGAAGGCCAGCGTGCAGCAGCCTCATCCTCAGAAACATAGAAGAGGCTAAGGTAATCTTTCCACTCCAAGGCCTTCTCCGCTAGAGGACTGAAGCTCGTGCCGTAACGCACATTGTTAGTCGAAGAGTTCTCTTTCGAATACTTCCCCTTCTCTTCAGCTGGCAATCCGAAGAATCGATGAGTCGCGGCCTTCACATCCTCAAGAACATCAATGGGGACACCGTGATTAACAATCTGAAAGAATCCCCACTTCTCTGCAGCATCACATATGGCATCTGCCACCTGAAAAATTCAAAAACAATTCTAGAAATTAAAATGAAATTCATGTAAGTAGTAGAAAGCCTTGAAGATTTGGCTGTCGCAAATGAGAGGGATGTAGTCACTATCTTGAAAATTTAATTTCTTCCCATTTGAAAACACGAACGGAAATCAACAACTCCAAGATATAACTCAGGTAGTTATAATCTTTCGTGTCTATTATTCACCTAGTGTATGAATTCATGTTCAAGAAATTAATGTGAGAAATAAATCTCTCAAAATTTTCTTTTTGGGGTAATTGATTCTGGTTTTAAGAAAATGGAACTAAAGAAATTTGACTAAATTTTATGAATTTTTATTTTCTTTCAAGAATCACCTTGGGATCATCCCAATTTGCCATGTCAATAATGGGTATGGACTCTGGCACTATATGGCTCATACTGCTCATCCTTTCTTCAAGAGGTTGGATGTATTGCTTGGGAAGGGTTTTGAGGCCCAACTCTGAGAGCCCCTTCACTCCATTGCCTTGGTACACTGCAAAGTTTGTGACATCCAAAGAGTCGAAAATGGGAGAAATTGAAGGAACCATTAATGATAGGAATTTTGATGGAATAAAAGAGAAGTTTTTTTTTGGCCCGGCAAAAGAAAAGATTTTATTAATCCTTGAGATAGTAATATGAAGATTAAAGAGAACAAAGGCACGACGGCGTTACAATGGAAAAATAAGGAGAAGTTGGGAAAGACTTAATTGGAGTGATAGGGTTTTTGAGAAGGTGATGGTGGTGTGTTAAGATGGCAGGGAAGATCCATATATATAGGGAAAGATTGTATATGGGGGGAAGATTCTTGCATCCTTCCTTTTGGGCCTAATGGGTTGTTGGTGATGCTTTTGATGACCGAAGTTATCAAGTTTTGTGTGCTTTGCAAAGGTCCTCCACATATATGGATAAACTACGTCATATGTATGCATAAAAAAAAAATGTGATTGGTGGCTATATCATAAATTCTATAAGTTCCAAGTCTAGTAATTGCTCCTGGAGAACCGCCATTTAATGTTTATGGACACTTCAACACCACACATTCTTGTGAGTTCATAATTATGTGTATGAACCTCATAAAAATGTGTAATGCTGAAATGATGTGAAACACCACTTGGCTTTGCACTGACCACTAAATACTTACTCATGGGTTGGGGGTAGAGGTGTCAAACGGACCGGGCCGGCATGGTCCATTTAGTTTTGTGTCAACCGTGCTTTGTGCCGTGCCATTCCTACCCGTTAACCAAATCGTGTCGTGCCGTGCCGTGCCGGCCTATATACTTAATCGTGTCTCGTCGTGCCATGCCATTTTTTAATCGTGTCGTGTCCGTGCCTGCACATATCTGAGTTTTGTTGAAATTTTTTTATACAATTTAACCGAGTTCCGTTTTATCTAGCCGAGTTTTGTAGAAATTTTTTTTGTAACCATAACTATATTTTTTGAACAAACATCTAGAATTATTAACTTTGAAATGGTACAAAAAGAACAAACATCGGATATCAGCGACCGTGTGATCGGATCACATTTAATGCATTCCGAGGCATTAAAGTTTTATAGTGGACAAACCGAGCTCCACCTGAGTTTTTTTTTTTTGCGGTCGAAACCATCTATCTTTTACATGTTATGGAATTCACCAGTCGTACAAAAAAATAAGTCGATAACATATCAGTAGGCATTTAATTGGATGAAAGTATCATTAAAAAATAAATAAATTGGAATTCGCAAAATATTTATATTGACTTATTCAAAAGGGTACTGTATAACATAGTAGTATATACTCCAATTAGAAAAGCATTAGCTACAACTAAATATTTCCCGGGTGAAATATATCTTGACAAGACATGGTATATTGGAAAACAACCAAGATTTGACACGAACTTGACCTTGAGTCAATTTTCCTGAAGTGTAACAGAAGCTAATTAGATTCATTGGATAAAACAATTTTACCGACCGACCCCACTTGGGTGGCCCGACGTTCTGATATGACTATATTAGGGCATCTCCAATAAGTGCGGTTTAGGTGAAGTTAAGGTAAGAAATAGTCAGTTAATTGTTTTGGGGTTTAGGTCCCGTTTCACTAACTCAAAAAATTAAAAGCCAGCTTATTACGTTTTTCGAGATAGGTCATCCCCTCACAATACATCACATAAAAAACTACAAAAAGCTACGCGTTTTTCGAGCTCTCACATGAAAAAGTCAAAAAACCAAAAAATTAAAAAACCAATCTTAGCGGAACACACCCTTAATTTGGCTCCCAATAATGAGGCATATGTGATGTTAACGTCGGAATAAATTGTGTAAGAATTAATTCATGTCACATCTGTATTCGTCCTGCTATCTTTGCAAGCGAGGAGAGAGAGACACAAAAAAAAATGGGGAAAGAAATTGTGCCAGAAGTGGCGCATGTAAAGAAAGACAGACAAAAGTGTATGACCCCACGTGTGTATTTTTTGTGCATATATATGCATTTATATATATATATATACTCCTTTGTTTACTTTTTTACACTTTAACAATACTCTAACAATACCACTATAACATTCTTTACCTTAACAATATTTTTTGTCATAACAACACAAAAATATGACCCACTTTTTACACTTTTGTGTCATATAACACCATATTTTTGTCATAACGACTGGAGATGCCCTTAAGACAAATAGGTCAGCTAAACCAAACAGCAAATTAACCTAATAATACTCGATTGAGTTGATTTTTTACGTGAAGGTTTAGAATATTAAATAAACTGACCATCATAAAAATCAGCTCAATCGGATACCGAAAATCGGTAGAAATATTTTGTGAATTTGTTAATACTACCCTCATTTGTAAGTGTCAGACCGTTAAAAAACACACCATATTGAATAATTACATAGTCGATATTTGTCTTATTTGATAGATATCGTAGAGTAGATTTTAAATATATATATTTTTTCAATATTAGATATGAAAAATAAAAGTTATAAATATTTTAATTTTTTTGACACGTGTGCAGGGCATGAGAGAAGTGCTGAGAAGGAGAGAAGGACGGAAGAGAGAGAAGGGGTGGGACGGATAAATGAGAGAGTGACACGTGTGCAGGGTATGAGAGAGTGTGAGAGAGGGAGTGTGAGAGAGCTTTGTTGTTTTCTAAGATTTCAAGTTTTAAAATGATTATATATTCCTGCAGGTTTACCAGTTACTTTAATTGGGCCCTCCGTTAGTAAATATATAGTGGGCTTAATTGATTTCCAAATTACTACTGTAATTGATTTGTACTTAAATTGACCCGAAAGTTGAGTTATGAAAAAAATATTAGCTACAATTAAGGTTCCGTTCCATTAACTCAAAAAGTCAAAAGCCAGCTTATTTTGTATTTTGAGACAGGTCATCCCCTCACAATACTACATCACATAAAAAATCATAAAAAATCAACACGTATTTCGAGCTCTCACATAAAAAAACTATAAAAAAAAAAAAAAAACCAAGTTAGCGGCCCGCCCCTAAATATTTCCCGGGGTGAAATACATCTTGATAAGATGGAGTGTATTGGAAAACAACCAAGATTTGACACGCACTGACCTTGAGTTAATTATCCTTGCAGTGTAACAGAAGCTAATTAGATTCATTGAATAAAACAATTTTAGCTACCTAGCCCACTTGGGTGGCCCGACGTTCTGATATGACTATAAAGACAAATAGGTCAGCTAAACAAATCAGCAAATTACCTCAAAAATCACAAGAAGGAAAACTATCATAATAATTCTATGGCCAGCTTAGAATAAATTATTTGTACTTTTATAGTCGTTTAACTTTGCATAATTTTTATTTTTTTTATCTTGACGATATGAATTTTGAAAGTGAACAATAACGATTGAAGGTATAAATAGAGTTTGCTAAAAAAAACAAAAAGAATCTTAAAGATATGCACTTCAGAGAGTTCTACACGAATAAATTAATGGTAGTGATACTCGTTTAATTTCATCTATTGGCTTTTTTTTTGGGGTCATTTTTGTCTCTATATTATCGAAAGATATTTACAATAATAACAACAAATTGAGCGTGAAAAATTATAGTGTTACATCTGTGGCCAAAGAAACTATATACTAAACTAATTATTTGCTCTAAAGGCATGGTTACGTGGCGTTCCAAAGTTCTTAATCAATTTGTAGTGATTAAGAATTTTGTGAAGTTTAATAACTCCACATTAATAAGTAATAGTCATGATTAAGAATATTGAAACAGCCTTTTGGGATGCTTCATTCACGTTGTGATGTCATTTTTCTTCTCTCCCTTTAATCTATAATCATTTTTAAGATTAATAAAATTCTTTAGCCATTGAAAAAAAAATAGAATATTGAAGCAGCAGTAGGAGCCCGAGCCTTCGGGAGTGTTCCACTAAGCCAACTTATTTATTTTTTAGTTTTTTACAACTTTTTATGTGATGTATTATAAGAGAATGACAGTCTCAATTTTAGAAATAAATTAACTTTTTAACCTTTTTAAGTTAGTGGACAAGTGACGGACAAGGTTTGTCGCACCCATCCATACCCAATTACCCATTAACACGCGCAGAATACTCGTGTCCTGAGGCGGCTGCCAATGTTTCTGCCTGCTTTATTTGTCTTTTCTTAATTTGATTTGAAAAGTCTACCATGCATGTGTTTCGTGCTTGCCCAAAATCAACTTGTACTACGAAATTCGTTTTCGAAGGCTACTTTAGTCAACATTTTTGTTTTGAGGGTCGGGATTTGAAGGAAAATTAATACACTGTGATATAATATGTAAAATTTTCCATGGTCAATTGGTCATTTTCTAAATTTTAATATTGCCCAAAACAGACTCCCTTCGTCTCAAAATATTTTTTTTTTCTAGTTTGGCTGTCCCAAAACAAAAGTCTTATTTTAAAAGTTAACAAAGAAAAGTTGGTACTTCTTTCGTGTTTGGGGTACAATTTTGTATTGTTCATAAAATAGTTGAATTCCTGAAAGAGGAGCAACAATTTGGGACAGATGAGTATTATAATGCAAAAACTAAAACTTTTTTTTTATCAGCAAAAAAGATTTTATTAATATAGCTTTAGAGAAAAAAAAAAAAAACAAAGATTGAAAGGATGTCAAGCACACCGGCAAAACGCTACCCGAGAACCAATCCAAAGGAAGGCCAGAAGCCAACCCAAACAACCTCCAAGCAAGCAAACAACCACTGAGCAACTCAAACAACCAACAAGCAAAAAACACCATAAAACCAAACAAAATAGCCACAAGAAGCAAACTGAAACCCAAAAGAATAAACTGAAGTGACCGAAAGAAAACCAAGAAGACAAACCCAAAAACCACCAAAACACGGAATTAAAACTTACAGAAGGGAAATGCGACTAATTTCGTGCCTGAATCTGATGGCATATAATTGAACATAACAGATGAATTGTACAATTCTATTGTCTTCTCAACCTAAAACCCTAACAATACTTGTGTAAATTTTGTGAGTTTTGGAGCGATAAAAATAGTACATATTTACATGGGAACTCTGGTATAGTTACTCAAAACCCAGAGCAATTTTTGGGTGTCAGGCGGACACCACATGGCCATACCCGAGTACCCATCTCGACCATCCAAAACACTTTAGGAAGGTCCGCTTGTTGGCCAATATTATGGAACCTTGCATTTCAAATGGAATTCATTCAATTTCTTACACTAGCGAGTCTCACTGGTCCTGTCAAAAAGATGCTTGGCTTGAAAATACGCAGATGATAAATGATCACTAATCTAAGTCAGCAAATAGTGTAGACAAACTGTGTCCAATTCGTCGATTGTGTTGGGATTTTTGCGCCTCAAATGGGAAGTATAACGAAACAAAGTAAAATTGAAAAAGAAGAAGAAAACAATCCACTTGCTTCGAATGAATCTGAAATGGGTTTGATCTACATTACCCAACTTCTCTGATCTTACGTTTTAGAAGCAAGGATCTTGAACAATGTTATTTACACTAGAGGCCGGGCACACGCATGCGTGTGCAAGTCTAACTTTGACAAAATGTATACACAAAAGCATTCGGCAGATTTGTGTTTGCCTTCAATTTTGCTTGGAGTATTGTTGGTATTGACTTATTTTTTGACCGCGTATGCAAGTCGAAATTTACCCCAAAAAAATTGTCCACAATGAAGGTGGCTCCCTTCGTTCAATTTGTTTTAAGTATCTAAACATAGGTTGGGGAAACAAAAAACCACGGAATTTAATTTTGTTACACACTTCCAAAATAGTAACAAAGTGAGAATACCGGTGCCGAATCTGCCAACCAAAAAAATTAAGAATATCAGGCCATCTAAAAAAAACGACCGAATCTTATTTTGGCCAATAAAAAAAAAACCCGACCGAATATTATTTTGTTACACACTTCTTAAACAAAAATTGAGAATACTAGTCTACCGACCAAAAGAATTCAGCTTTAAAAAAAGGGCCAACTTTATTTTGTAACACAGTACTTCTTAAACAATGTGAGAAATTATTTATACTGTTGTTTATTTATCAAAAAAAATAAAATACAATACACACGCGATCAAACGATAAACCGAATGCTTTTGTGCATATTTTTTTTTTGTCAAAGTTCGACTTGCAAACGTATCACGTGTGCCCGGCCTCTAGTGGAATTCGTTTCGTGTGGAGTGAAATTGTGGGAAGTTTTTTTTTTTTCTTCTTTTTGAAATGGACTGAACAGAAACCCCATCACAAGAATTCATTCTCCATTTACTCTTTCAATCGTATCGAATTTTTTTTCTTTTTTGTCTTTTAATTTATATTGGTGGCTTTAAACATTGACTTCTTTTCATCATTCACTTAATTTCAACCGACTGACTTATGCACGAATTTTGTCATTTCTCAAAATTAACACAATTGGAATACCCAACCTCTCTCTCTCTATCTCTCTCTCTAATTGGGAGCATGTGATGTTGAAGTTAATAGGGAGAAGATAGAGAAGTCAAAGAGTGGAAGACCTTAATGTGGACGAATGAGCCATTTTCGTACGTACCTATAAACAGAGGAGAGGACACGCATGGCCGGCAAACTTGAAAGTGCCAGAAGGAATTTGTGGAAAACGTGGGGGTGATGGCAGTTGCTTTGATGTACTAGTAGTTTTACAATTTGGACTTATTTTGTGAGGTGCTATGGAAAAAGGGAAAAACACATTTGTTTATGGGAACAAATTTGGAAAACACTTTTATGACAAGGCTTCAGAAAAGGGAGACACCGAACTGGTGCTCTCCCTTTCTATATTAGAATAGATTAATCTACTCTTAAGGAAGGAAGAAGGTAAGACATAGGAAAAACATAAGTTTGCGTTGCTAATGCCAAAAATGTTTCTGTTAATATTGAAATTGTAATTCATAAAATGACTATTATGTGCAAGGTACTACAAAACTAATACACTAAAATTTTGATACTCCCTCCGTCCCGAATTTGCTGTCCATTTCTTAGGGATTGAGCTTTTTTGAGGTCAAATTTGTTGTGCTAAAAAAAATAGCATTTTCCTCTGGCTTTTTACTTGGAAAAAGCAAAAAACTTGCTTTACTACTTAGGCCAAAATAGGCCTAAGTTGCTTTTGCAGCCAAAACACATGATTTTTTGAAGCCACAAAAAACAAAAATCTTGTTTTATTACTTAAGCCAAAATAGGCCTTATTAGTATCCCAAAAGAGAGATCCATTCATAAAGCAATTCAATAACTCAAGAAGAAAGATAAGGAAGAAGAACGTACTCCAAGTTTGGGGTTAAGGTGGTCAAGTAGAAAAAGAACGAGAAGGAGGCTTCTTTTTCTTCTATATCTCTACTAGACATTGGAAACAAGAATTCTACGTTAATTAAGAAGGCTCGTCAATATATGAATACAGGTGCTTTGTTGGGTGTAAAATATTTTGTGGGATATAAAGAAATATATTGAATTGGAGGATGGTGAAATTTCTGATAAGGAGATTGGTGATTTTGATGATTTGGAGGAAGATGCTTCCCTTTCAATGGAGTTTTGAGATTGTTTTATGTTCCCTTGTGGGACCTTAATTTATGTTGTTGTTTTGTGGTTTCCTTGAAGTTGTCGGTTGTCTTTAATTTGGGTTTGCCTGTGAGAGGATGGTTAGTCCAAGTTGCTAATTTGTCGTTCCTTTTGTGTGGTGCTTTTGCATAGCTTTTAGTTTTGGGTGGTTTGTTTCCCCGTTATAGTTTAGGGTGCTTCTGTTTTTTTGGGTTGTGGCCTTGTGGGTTGTGTTAGGTCGGCCTCTTTTGGATAAATAAGTTAATTATACTTTTTGGATCAAAGCTAGAGTGACTCTTTGGATCAAGGGTCTTGTTAACGGGCGCACTATTGCATTCGTTAAAGGTATAAAAAAATACACTTGTTGGGTCACACTCACCAAAAAGAAAAACTATTTCATCTCAATTGTTGCTGTTGCTAGTCTGGTCCACTATCTGGCGTCACTCAGCTTTTGTGAGTTGAGTTTGATCTTTGTTTTTGGCTATTGTTATGATATGATGTGATGATAACTTTTGCCTTTTATTTTCCAGTTCAGGCTCCTGTTTTGCCTTTCTTGCTTATCTGGCTTTGGCTTGTATTCCTCACTACTCTCATGGTTTGGTTCCTTTGTGATCCTCTCAATGAGTCATGCTCTCCTTCCTTCTCTATTTATATACTCCCTCCGTTCCTTTTATGTGTGTTTTGAAAAGTTAATGGGTACATTTCTTATTTTGCCCTTAAAAGTAGATTCCGTTGTTCTCCAATGGATTTTATGAACATTTGATAAAATCATAATCATACCCTTGATTTTATCTATTCTGCAAAAGATTTCATAAAATCTCCCATTTTTGCCCCATTTTTTAATGCAAAAATGGGAGATTTTATGAAATCTTTTGCAGAATGGATAAAATCAAGGGTATTATTTTATCAAATCTTCATAAAATTCATTGGAGAACAACCCCTTGAAAAGTTAGTGGGTATTATTATATTGATAAGTGTAAGTAGTGGAAAGTAGATATAAAAGTTGTAAAAGTTGATGTGAGATAAAATAAGTTGGAATTACGAGGTAACACACTTAAAAAGGGACGGATGGAGTATTTCTTTTTCCGAGCAAAAAAAGTTAAGTATATATTTTACTTTTTTGAGTTTAAAAAAGTTATTGATTTTGGACTAATAAGTAACTTTTATACTAGCTTTTTAGGCCAAAACTTGTCAAAAACTTATTTTGCTTATTCCCCTTAATAAGTCAAAAAGTAAAAAATTTACTTAAACTTATTTATCCAAAATGGGCCGTCGTGGGTTTTATGATGTTCTTTTTCTGTGTTTTGGTGCTTTAAGCAATGTGGTTTCCTGCATGTTGTGCTATTGAAAGTCACTCCATATGGGCCTTTGGTGGTCAATCTCTTTGTACTATTTTTGTTTATGTGAAATCTAAGCCGCAGAATTGATTGCATAAATACATATCGACTCAAATTGAAAGTCTCGCGGCGAGACTCTCGCCATATGGCCCGGCATTGAGATTTTTGAAGTCTCAGACAAATTTAATTATAAAATGGTTCTCAATTTATTTTACGAAGTAAATTATATTAAATAAAATAAATTTAAAATAATATTAAAAAAGATTGCACTATGTACATATGTTTCTCTTTATTCACATTTTACTAATTCAACTCAAAATTTGTATCAAAGACTCGGCTTATTAAATTGGGAAATATTAATAAAGTAATTAAGTAAACTATAAAAGTATTAAACTTAGTACAATATTTGCATCATTAATAACTCAATAATAAACATACTCCGTAATTATTACAATGGTGATTCAAACTTAGTGAGACAAGTACATCAAGAACATTATGTCAAGCTTCTATTAGAATTGTATAATCAAAGAAATTTTATTTAACCACATATTAATTGGGACAATTAAACTAAAATATATATATATATAATTGTGTAGAGTTTATCTTGAAAAACATAAGTAAAATTGGGGAAACTAAAGCAACCGAGAAGGGCAAACCCATGCGATTCTTTCCAAACATATGATTGACTTATTTTGTTATATTTTTTTTGTTCGACTTAGATAGAGGAACAAATTGTTTAAAAAAATAGGGATCGGCTTTAGCAAAAGAAATGCCCACTTTAGTCAAAATTAAGAATTATTTTCTTAAATATGATCTAATTTTTGGATCTATTGAAATTATCGCAATCAAGAGCCATACCAAAAATAAATATTTTTTAACAAAAGATATAAAAAAATATTTGCAACAAAATTTGGTCACTTTAATGAAGTCTAAGCCTCAATTGTAATCTTTAGGTAGGATTCAAACCAAGCACTTTTAATGGTTGTGAATGGTTTGGCCTTACTGCTAGGCCACCAGGCACTAATATGTTAGGCTTTTGCTGCATTATAGTATATTTATTAAATAATTGAAGGTTATAGCTAATTGGGGGTCCCAATTTTGGACTAAATTTGAGGAGCCACAGACGCCGGCAGTAGGCCCATGCCTAGGGCCAAACCTGATTGCACGAGAACATAAGTACATAGACCCGTTTTGGTGCAGGTGACCTATTCCCGGCTCCTGAGTTGGAGATATATTTCGATAGAATCAGGGAATTGTTTTGGTTTTTGTTCGTTTGCTTTGGTGAATTTGCTAAATATTTTTGATTTTGTCCCTAGAATATTTTTTGCATCAAAGTTCTTTGCTTTTTCAATTAGTGTCGACCAGAAAAACTGGAAAAAATAAGAAGAAAAAGTAAAAAATAACTGAAACTAAAACCCGTTTATTAGTACTGTACAATATAAGGGATGGGCATTCGGTCGACCTGTCCATATCCGATCCGATTCACGTCCCGAACCTATCGGCGATTTGGAGATCTGTTTGGGGATTGGGTAAGATATGGGGAGATTTTTTTGAAAATTTTCGAGGAACGGATAGGAGGCAGGGACAGACATATCCCTGCCCCGAATCCGTTCCACGTTTGATTCCTGTCCCCAAATCCCCGATATATATGTATATATAAATGTACGCCTATTTCTATTGTCAGTTACTATGTTTGTAGGGTTATTTCTATTGTTACGTTTTTTTAATGTATAATCATCTCAATTGAAGATATTTATTAGAGAATAGAGAGTGATGATATTGTTTGTATTTTACAGGTTGTACGACTAGTCGACTACTTTGGAATTTGGAAGGATACTTTTGATGATACGTTTGGTGGCTAATGTTGTGATCTTTATTAATTTGAAACTATGGAATTTGCTTTTTCTTTGGAACTATAGAATTAAGGATGCTTTTTCTTTTGATTTTGAACGTCTGATTAGTTTTTATGAGGTGCCTAAACTCATGTTTCCTTCTTTGTTGTACCAATCCAGTTTTGAAAAATCTTTCTTCCTTGGTTGTGCCAAACTGGGAGCTAAAATTCAGATAAATGACTGTATGTTTGGAATTGATTTGAAATATATTCTTGTGAGTGTTTGATAAAATGCCCCATTGAAAATAATAGTTTGGATTTCCGAATTCTCGCGGGGATCCTCGTTCCACATTTGGGGCGGGAATGGAGGATAAAAACAAAGCCTCATTGGAGATCGGGGCGGGGACGAGGATGGAGAAGGAGAAGGGATTGGGGATGTAGATAGTACTCCCCGGTCTTGATCCGCCTCCATATCCATCCCTAATATAATACTCCCGATATGTGGCATTGTATATCAATACAATGCAATGCAATACAAATACAATATCATAAATAAGACACAACAACGGGGACATAATTCAATCAGATCTCTGAGAAGAAATAAAAATTGCAACGGAAGTGTAGAGAGACGAACTTTTACATCCACCAAAAAAAGTAGCAAATTGGAAATAGAAAATGGAGTGTAGCGGCTGGCTTCACCATGATCCGTCTGCCCCCCTACCCACTGCAGGGTTCACCAGCGTCGAATACGTGGTACCAAGGACTAAGCCCGAGATCGGGGCACAGTTGAGAGAGGGGTGGCATCCAGCCCGTCCTCGGTAGAGGGCGGCGCCCAGGGGT
>JAXBDA010007845.1:0-16426 GCA_036023075.1 Gaultheria prostrata
GAGCATTTCTCGATAAAAATGTATATGTACATTTTTAACGAAAAATGCTCGGATCAAGCCCTTCCGGGTTTTTTTTTTTTTTGACAAATCTTCGCGTTGGACCTTAAAAACATGTTTTAAACACATCTAACGGTTCGAATCATCGAAATGTGATCTCAAACAAAAAATCCTGCACAGTAGCTATATAAGGGAGCCCTTACTAGAAATGTGCGCTCTCTCTATCTATATATCTATATATAATAGTAGTGAGGTTAATTGGGAAAGTGACAAATAGAAAACACATATTTATGTCACATGGACAAATTTCTTTAATGGAGAAAGTTAGGTTTAAGGTCGGTACAAACATGGCAAAAGAAAAGAGGTGCTCGTGTGTCTATGTACAGTGTCTAATTTGCTGGGGAAGTGCTGGCTCAAACACCCAACTGGCCAACTTGCAATTGGGTGCATGCAAGTTTTTATTTTTTCCCTTAAAATCTCATGTCTGAATCGATTTACACGCACCACTCTCGGAGTCTGGAGTTGACGACTTGCTCAATGATTTTTTTGGGACGGTCAGAGAAGTACCTATGAATTTAGGTCCAGACGTTCAGTTCCGCTTTTTGGTTTTTGAGGTTTTTTTAATTAATATATTGTAGAGAATGACCTGTCTTCTAAAACGTGATCTCTAATAGGAGGGGCCTTAGATGAATAGATTTTTTTAGTTGTTATGTTTTCACACCGACCCCACGGGTTATTGGCTGCATGCAAATTGCAAGTGATCATTCTGGATCCTGGAGGAGGAATTTCAAAATCGAAAGGGAGAGATAATTAAGATGGAGAATGATTTTGACACTCTATTTTCTCAAAATTGCACTTCAAAATTTTTGGTGTTTGTATTTTTTGCCTTAGAAGAAAAAAATTGAAATGCAATTATAAAAGAGTGAGTGTCAAAATCATTATCCAACTAAGAAACCCATTCCTGGGTGAAGTCCGGAAAATTATTCTTCGCTCTAGGAGCACAGGATAATCTCTTGTAAACTTCTACTCTAATTCAGAATCCAAATATGAAATATTGAACAGCGCACTTGTACCAACATTTTTCTTTTAAATAATTGGGCTATCTGTGCCGGTTTACACGCACCTCCATTAATATTAGAGGCCCAACTCCACCGCCCACTTCTGCGGAGCCTAATTAAAGAGAAAAAACTTGTATGCGCATCTGAGCTGTCCAAACATATTTTGTACGGCCCAAATAAAAGGGTGGCATTTTTGTAAAATTTAGAAGCAAATTTACACCAACAAATCTGAGCCGTCCAATGTTTGGACGACTCAGATGTGCCGATGGGTACCACATGGCGGTATCCTATCCGTATACAAGTTTTGTCAGAGTAAAGCTCCGTATGAAATAAATTTGTACTAACTTGACATAGTATATAGGTAAATTTTCAGATGAAACACATTTTGATAAGAATAGTTACTGAAATTTCCTATCACGTTCCTAGAAATTTTGATCTTTGAGTTGATAATCAACAATTAGCAGCCAGAAAAATTCATTGCAGAAGAAAATAAGGACTTCTTATCGTACACTCGACTTTAAAAACTCTAATATTCCAATGGGAAGACAACCAAGGGTTTGTAGCCTAGCGGTTATTTCCTAGTTCTCCCATAAGCGAGACTAGGGTTCGAGTCTCAGCAGAGACGTTTGGGGTTCTAGACTCCCTCTGAACTAACTTACTCCCCTGCTAAATTCCACTGATGTATATCGAATAACAAAAAAAAAAAAAAAGGGTAGACATTGGGCTTGTGTTCGACGGGATATAACAAGTAGAAAGCATTTTTTTGTATTAATATGGGGAAATCCCATCCAAATCCCGCACACACACACACACAACGGGATGGGAATTTCAAATCCCATGTAAAAAAGGAAAAACAAACATGGGAAAATTGGGCTCACTCTAAGCCACCCCCAATTTCCCCCAAACAAACACGGCCATAGTATTTTTTATTGGCAATATCCGGATGTAACATTGTTGATTATAAAAATGAAAAATTGCCCAAGCAAAGATTTTTGGACACATATTAAGGTGTAAATGTGTGCGGAGTCATTCAATATCTCCGAGTCTCATGAGACAATCTAACGATCTGGTCACATTATGTTTATACAAGATTGCTAAAATAATTACTTTCTCCGTCCCAAATTGATAGTCCACTACGAAACTACGTGCAATTTTCAAACTAAAAAATAATGTACTTATCGAAATAATTTTTGATTTATTTTTACACCATATAAAAGTTCTCAATAAGATCTATCAAACAAGATCCATAATGCATAGTTTTTGAGATTCACATTAAAAGATATAAGCCGTTGAAAATGGTACGCAATCCCAAAATGGACTATCATTTTGGGACGGAGGGAGTACTCTCTCATTCCCAAATTGTTAGTCATGTGCGGATTTCAATATCAAAAAAAAAAAAAGAAAAAAAAAACATTTGATTTCTCATCTTCTATTTCTCCTTCAATTCTCCCTCTCTATTTAGACCTAAATAGGAGAGAGAAACCCATCTCAATTATCCCTTCTAGAGTACTTCTCTATCTCCTTTTGCACAGAGCATCTTCCAATCTCAATTTCAATCGATAGATGAAGATAAATCCTCTGCCCTCTCTCTCTCTCTCTCATCCGATCCTCGAGAATTGAACTCCTCTATCCTCCTCAAACCAGGAAAAAACCCATCAAAACCCATCACAGAATTCATTATCTCTCTCTATCCCTTTGATCCGATCTTCGTCAATTTGAAACCCTCGACTCAACATTGAGAATTGATTATATCCTCACACATATAAATACTACAGAGAAGATGACGTTCGCGAAAGAAGCAAGCTCATCCTCCCACCAAATCAAAGTTCCACCTCTACCTCGAGAAGACACACCTTTACTCAAAAACAACAAACCCCATCTCTCTTCGAAACCCAAAAGCTTCGCCAACGTATTCATCGCCATAGTCGGCGCCGGCGTGCTCGGCCTCCCCTACACCTTCAAGCGCACCGGATGGGTCCTCGGCCTCCTCACCCTCTTCGCCGTCGCTTTCCTCACCTACCACTGTATGATGCTCCTCGTCCACACCCGAAAGAAACTCGAATACCGCCTCGGATTGGCCAAAATAGCCTCCTTCGGCGACCTGGGTTTCATCGTCTGTGGGCCCGTCGGCCGGTTTAGCGTGGATGTGATGATTATACTCTCCCAAGCTGGGTTCTGTGTTAGCTATCTTATATTTATAGCTAACACCTTATCTTATGTATTCAACTGTTCGACGAAATGCCCCAGTGAAACTTTTTTAGGGCTTTCGTCGAAAGCTATATATATTTGGGGGTGTTTTCCTTTTCAATTGGGTTTGAATTCGATACCCACTTTGACCCATTTGGCTCCTTTAAGTATTTTTGCTGATGTTGTTGATTTGGGAGCTATGGGGGTGGTGATGGTGGAGGATGTTATGATTTTCTTGCAACGAGAAAGGCCTGTTTTGCAGGCATTTGGTGGGTTTCCAATGTTTTTGTATGGTTTGGGGGTGGCTGTGTATGCGTTTGAAGGGATTGGAATGGTTTTGCCATTGGAATCGGAGACGAAAGACAAGCAAGATTTCGGGAAAATTCTGGGTTTGTCCATGGGTTTCATTTCATTGATGTATGGAGGGTTTGGAGCTCTGGGTTACTTTGCTTTTGGGGAAGAAACAAAGGACATAATCACTATAAATTTGGGGCAGGGGTGGTTGAGCAATCTGGTGCAGTTGGGTTTGTGTGTGAATCTCTTCTTCACCTTCCCATTGATGATGAACCCAGTTTATGAGGTGGTGGAGAGGAGGTTTTGTGGGTCAAGATATTGCATTTGGGTGAGATGGGTTGTGGTTTTGGGTGTGAGTTTGGTGGCACTTTTGGTGCCTAATTTTGCTGATTTCTTGTCTCTGGTTGGAAGCAGTGTTTGCATTGTGTTGGGGTTTGTTTTGCCTGCTCTTTTTCACTTGATGGTGCACAAAGAAGAGTTGGCATGGAGTGGGATGGCTTTGGATGTGGCAATTGTGGTTCTAGGGTTGTTTTTAGCTGTGTCTGGAACTTGGTCTTCCCTCTTGGAGATATTTGCAACCAAGGCTTGATCAAGATTGGAATTCTTGATCCAAATTGCACTCTTTTTTTGGGTTTAGCGGTCGGGAGGTGTTCGGGCCGCATTGGATGAATTGTAGGCAATTGCTTTTTTATTTTTAGAGCAATTGTGGCAAGGGATTTGTGGCAATAACGATTCATATACCATGTTCAATGAATCAATGGGTGTGCCACAGTTACTTATTTCGTATAGCATCATGAAATCTTACCTGATGTACTATGGTTTGCTAATAAATAAATCATCTTACATTCAAATTTCTTTTTTGTTTTGTTTTGTGCGTCGCATAGAAGAATTACATTCAAATTTCTTTTCGAAGCGAGTTTCAACTCTTGTTTCCAATGTTTTTGAATCCTTGCTTTTAGCTATTGCTGACTTAACGGTTAAAACTGGAAGAACCTATTCTTATTTGGCAAAGTCAAGTATGACAGAAAACAAAAGAAGTGAGAGTTTGCCGAGGTATTAAATCTATATCATGTGAGGTCTGCAATATTTATACAATAATGATAGAGTCACATACTTTCAACCACAAAAATTGAAAGACCACGCGTATAGAAGAACCAATAACTAATTATTGCCTTTAAATTTTACTTGTTGACTGTTTAAGTACTCCATAAAATACAACTTATAATAGGGTGGATAGAGTGGCTAATTGATTTTCACACTCCCCAAATTGATATCCATATTTTTTTTTTCTTTTAGTAAAACTTTTACACAAAAATTTAACTAAAAGATAATAAAGGCGGCGTGGGTATCAATTTAAGAGTGTGGAAATCACTCCCCTTAAGCAAGTCCTAATAATTGGTTAAACAAATCATTACTAATGCTGATCAGCAAAGATGAATGAATGCTCTCCAGTGACAAAAAGAGACCAGAATTTTCTCATTTCAAGAACACACGTTGGCAGGACAATTACTCAAGTCTCACTATGTCTGGAAAATGTCTCCACATTTAGAAAATAGATAGAAAACACTTCCTAGCAAAAAAAACCTTGTTTCCATTAAACACGGGAAATATTCACCGTTAAGCTTCCTACGTACCAAACACCAGGAAAATAAAATGAAAAAAAGCAGCAGCATTTTTATCTCAAGAAAACATAAGAGTAGAGACATTTTCTGTGACCAACATAAATTCCATACACCACTAACAAAAATTCAGGTCCCAATAATTCATTCCAACAGATTACGTTCAAGGAACGTACTCTTGCCTTCAATCCACATTTTTTCTTGAAAAAGACACATGACCAATGAATTCCATGTGCCAAAATCAGGTACAATACCTTTATCCACCATTTGCAGAAACAGCAACAAAGCCTTTTGGAACTCCCCATTTCTACAAAGAGCTTCAACTAGAGGATTGTAACTCTCAATATTAGGCAAGCAACCTCTCCCAACCAAATCCTCCAGCAGTTTCATTGCACTGCCAGTTTTCCCCTCCTTACATAGCCCAATAATTACTAAATTAAACGTTGTTGCAACAGGAAAATAACCGCAAGTAATCATCACATTCATAAGCTCAAATGCTTCTTTGATAAACCCCTTCTGGCAAAATCCATGGATTAAGCTCGAGTACACGAGAGTGCTTGGAATTCCCCCTTCTTTGGTCATTTGATCGTAAACCCTCTTCGCGTCCTCCATGTTACCTTCTTTACATAGCCCTAATATCCCAGAGCTCCTTTCGATAGCTCTGGGAAAAAGCTTCCCCATTTTAGTAAAAAATTCAAAGGCTTCGTTTAAGCAATTTTCCTTGTACAAGCCATATATAATACTGTTGTAAGGCCTAATACGCCCCCCCGATCCCCCTTTACTCTCTTCCATCAATTCCAAAATCTTGAACCCATCATTTGTTTTTCCTCCGGAACACAAACCATAGATCAAAGTATCGAAGGTAACAAAATTCCAGCTGATTCCAGCCCTTTTCATTTCTTGAAACATGTCAATAGCAGAATCCAACATCCCAGATTCACAAAAGCCAGAAATCAATGCATTGTATGTGTCTACATTCGGCAAAGAACCCTTTATCTCCATCTCCTTCAAATAACGAACTGCAATTTTTGCTTTTCCTTCCGTACAAAAGCCCTTGATTAGGGTGTTATAAGCCACAACATCAACACTACCTCCATTTCTCTTTACTCTTTCTAAAACCTCAACCACCTCAGTAACACGGCCTTCATTACATAAAATATCGATAACCTTAGTGACAGTGATCACATCAGGCACGCACCCATTACTGAAGCTCTTCTCCAACATCACAAGAGCTTGCACTACATTCCCTTCGCGACAATATGCCGATATCAATATATTAAAAGTCACTTCATTGGGTTTCAGCATTTCATTCATCAAGCTCCTGGCTCTTCCAACCTTCCCATTCTTACAAATACCATGAAGCAATGTGTTGTAAATAACAGTATTTGGGGTTAAACCGCGTGACTTCATCGCAGCCAAATGCTTAAACCCCTCATCAATTCTATTAGTCAAACAAAGTCCCTTCATCAAAATCCCAAATGTGTAATCGTCACCTTCAACCCCACTCTCCATCATCTTCTCCCTATAAAACTTCCTAGCTAAATCAATATCTTCCTTAACTAAAACATCAAGAATCGAATTGTAAATCTTCAATGACGGGGTTTCATCAAATTTAGAGACTAAATCAAGCACTTTAATGACATTACGGATCATTTTGGCCCGTCCGAGACCACGAACAAGTGTGACAAAAATGTCCTCATCTGGGTTTGACCCAATTGAGCTGGGTATTTCGTCGAGCACTTGGTGGACAGTGTCGAACCGGCGGAAAGAACAGAGCTTGTGGATCAAAGCTCTATATGTGGATTGGGAGTGGGCAAAGTTAGGGAGATTTGAGGCCCATCTAAAGGTTTGGATGGCTTGGGTGGCTGTTTTTTGTTCTAATATGAGATGGGTAATGTGATCATGGGTTGGGACTGGTGTGGTTGAAATGGGTTTTGCTTGGAAAGTGAGAATAAGTCTATGGTACGTTGTTGCGAGTTTGAAAGGATTGGAGATTTTGGGCATGGAGTTTCTGGTGATTGCGATTGAAAACTGCGAGCTTAAACTTCCCAAAGATGTTGGCTCACTACAGTTGTAAAACATTACCTGTATAGTCCAAGATGACCAGAGTGATGAGGTTAGAGAGCTTAAGGCAGAAAATGCGAACAGATGGGTGGATACAAACTGGATCATGGGGTACCTCTTTTCATTAGAAGGGGACCAACCTCCATGGAAAAACGTTCCATTTCACAACCTTTGAACTGGTGGCCTGTGAGGTTTTGGAGCTGAAATGCACAACATAACATAACAAAATTAAGCGCAAAGAAACTATTTTCATAATGCAAAACTAAGTGCATGCTATGCATATATTATATTATATAGCTTTGAAAAACCACCAATTCAGATGATTAAAAACAACCTGAATCTTTAATTGGGAATTCACTTGTTTCTCCTACCGGGAATTTCATAGTATAGTAACGGAAACTTCATACATGTCCTTAATCACATCAACATACGTTTGTGTCACATCCTTCCTCCTTGAGACCCACCATATAATGTCTCTAGGCACCTTATCGTGTGCTTTTCTTGAGTTAATGAAAAGCATGTGGAAGTCCTTTTTTTTTCTATACCTCTCAACTAACCCGCTTAACAAGTCGATTGCTTCCACAGCTGATCTACCAAGCATAAACCCAAACTGATTCTCCCATAATATGCAGCGCTATCCAGACACAAAATATAACCTTGACCTATTTTATTTTATTTTTTTTTCAGAATTACCTTAACATAGTATACTCCAGATAGCTTCGGAGAAAAACGTTAGGGGGGCTTTATTGGGAAATTACATTCCTGATTCAACAAGTTAACTATAACACCTTAAAATAGTCTTTGTTTGCTTCAGACATACGCCCTTCGTAACTTATCAAAAAAAAAGACATACGCCCTTCGTCCTTTTCTGTTTATCTTTTCTAATTAGCATGTCCCAACTTACATGTCGATTTTGAGTCAAAGCCAAGATGTTTTAACATCAATATTATCCATTACATGGGGTTATGAAATGTGAATACTTTTAAAAGTGGAAGAAATGGGGCATCATAGGAAACTAATGCCTTTAAGTTATGTTTGAGTACATAAAAATGCATGTCCCCTTGAAAAGTTGGAACTCCCAAAGCTGACAAAGCTTGTGGGTAGAGGGAGTACTTCAAAAGCAGTAAGACCACAAATTGCTGCAGCCTGCAGGTGTAGATGGTTTTGGAACTATAATACTCCCTCTGTCCCATAAAGTTTGTCCGGCACGGAATCCAAGGACTAAAAAAAACAGACTTTGTTCTAGGAAAAAAATATTTTTTTTGCACAAATTAATAGATCAATGTTTGTTCTATTATTTTTTGGAAAAAAATTAATTTTTTTTGACAAAGAACTATTTTTTTTTTGAGTTCTTGGACTCCGTGCCGGACAAACTTTATGGGACGGAGGGAGTAGTATGTTCCTATTTACCCCGTGTTGCAGCATATTACATAGACCACGCACCACAACTAGGTGGCACTGCTCGAGGAAAAGGACAGTTCTACTTGTCCCACATGGATTTACCTAATTACTTTATAAATAACGCTATTGCAACATAAATAAACTTAATGCAACTTTTGATAATAGGCAGCTGATCAGATCAGATAATAGCATTCTTTTGGTGTTAAATTCTGGGGTTTCAAATCTGTAAATAGTGCGAAGAGTCAGAGAAATAGGTTGCAGGCCCTTAAAGCTACGTGAAAGAACTGCATTTCTCGTTTCCTAGTGGTAGTTCAAAATAGAGCAAGGAAGATGCACCTTTTGGGATCTCAGTTGAGCCTTCAGCAACCTCTTTCTCTAATCTCCAGAGAAGGAAATTTTTCTCTTCAGTTTCCTTGTCAGCCTCAACCAGCGGAGCTGCAACAAATATAATTAAAGATCCTCATAATTAATCAACTCGATATATTTTGGTTTAAGGGGATTGAGAACGTGCTTATAATCTATAATGCTATACTCTGATTTAAACAAGCCAGATCACAGAATCAACAGAGGCTATTAAATCTCACGTATTGTGCTAGATGGAAAGATTCCCCCGGAATCCAAAGCAATCTAATCCGGGATCCTTATGCCATTGCATCCAAATTCATTTCCTCTTGAAGCTGAGACACTAGACCGATCAACAGAACCGCCCCAGCCCACAGAAGAAGCTTCTGGTTCTTCTTCCGATGAAGACTTGTCAGTCAGGTTCAAGCCATACCTTTGCCAACAGGAGAAAGCTTCTGCCACATTCTCGATATCAACCTTGGACCTTAGCCGGTACCTGTAGCTCCAAGATTTAAAACAAAAAAAGTTGGATGGCAAAACTACAAGCTATTGTGGATAACGAAATAGATTGCAATTCGTTTCGCAAACAAATACCAGAGGACCCTGACTTCAGCCATTATGGCATAAGCCAATGTGAAAACAATGAAAGTGAAATCACTTTGTTACATGTCCTATCCAAAATGCGTAGGCAAGCTTACACAGCCGAGCTGAATCAAGCCGAGCTTTAGAATGTTTAGGGTCGTTCGTTCGTTCGTTAAGGTTTTGGCGAACTCGAGCTCGAGCTTGACAACAACAATATTTGACGACCCAAGCTCGAGCCGAGTTTGATTCGAACTTGAGCTTATTCACGAGCCTTAACGAGCTAAAAATATCAGGCATCTAAGCTCTGTAGCTCCAAGATTTAAAACAAAAAAGGTTGGATGGAAAAACTACAAGCTATTGTGGATAACGAAATAGATTGCAATTTGTTTCGCATACAACTACCAGAGGAGCCTGACTTCAGCCATTATGGCATAAGCCAATGTGAAAACAACGAAAGTGAAATCACTTTGTTACATGTCCCATCCAAAATGTGTAGGCAAGCTTAGACAGACGAGCTGAATCAAGCCAAGCTTTAGAATGTTTAGGGTTGTTTGTTAAGGTTTTGGCGAACTCGAGCTTGGCAACAACAAATAGTTGACGAGCCAAGCTCGAGCCGAGTTTGATTCGAACTCGAACTTGTTCACGAGCCTTAACGAGGTAAAAATATCAGGCATCTAAGCTCTTATGAAGATCTAGAATGGCAAATAAAAACAAATACATATATAAAACTATGAAAACAAATACATATAAAAGTTAATAGTACTTGCAAAAGTTTATACAGGTAAGATATAAAAAAATTATAGTGCACATATATAACTTATTACACATACAAGTTATCAAATCCATACATATTCACGTTTATATAGAGATACTCTAGGTTCGGAAGCCTAACTGAGCCCAATACTGGCAGGTTCAAGTTCGGCTTATTTATTCAACGAGCCAAAACTTGAGGTTCAAGTTTGGTTCGTTAAGAGACGAATCGTACTTGAACAAGCCTTTACTGAGTCAAGCTTCGAACAGTTCATGAGCGGCTCGGTTCATTTGCAGCCTTGAGCTTAGTTGGCAGCCAATCATAGTCACTAACATATTAATTGTATCAAGATGTATCAATTTCCATTAACGGGAAAGAGTTCAGAAAAAAGTTATAATATGTATTCTTCTAGTACAAGTTCTCCGGTAGTCACTAAAATTACTACCAAGTGGATTCTTTAGCTATTGATTTTTCCCCCCATATTCTTTGTATACGCTCGACATGAATCCTTAGACAATGAGTTCCTATTATCAAGTAGTCCCCTGTTCTGATATTTAGTATTCCCTTTCCAAGGGGGAGATGGTTAATGGTACCAAGGGAAATAGTAACCCCAAAAAGATAGACGTTGATCTCCTACTACAGTCCAAACAATATATTATTAAGCACAAAAACCAGTTTGGGTTTTTTCCATGACTTAAGCTCACAGTTTAATAAAATGCAGGAATGGTCGATGGCAAAGTCGGTCAACGACGCCTTCAATCCAGCAGCTATTCTTCTACCTAACATACCAAAAGGGCTGAGGATGCTCATTATTAACAATTTCAATGAACTCTCCTAATCTAAACGCAACCTTAGTTCATTAAAGGTACAGTGCTTAGTGTAGTCACCCCTTATAAGTGATTCCACTATGAAATATGAAATCCCAACTTTCACTTCATTTCGTTTTTTCCTCTTTGCAATCAGATGAACTCTCACCATCTCTTTCAATAGCAAAATGTGCAACCCAAACCCAAAAAACATCTGGAATACGAGAGAGTGAAGCTGCTTTAGCTGGGGTTTTTTTCCACATTAATAGTGCTAATACAATCTATGAGAAATTGGACATCGACATTCTCTGATATGCATGATTATAGCTTCGTATTGGATGATCTTATCAGCAATCATCAACTCGAATCCGAAAAGATCGAGTTTTTACACTGAATTTCACAGCCATTAATAAGTATCAAAAGTCACAATTCTTAAGTCCTGCCTCTACAACAAAACAAGAACTAAGAAACAATAGCGAAACCTCGAAATGAAAAAAACAAAAACACAAACCCATATGAAATAACGAAAAATCAAGTGAATGAGGTACCATTTGGGAATGAAATTACACGTACCTACTCGAAAGAAGAACCAGCAGTGATCTTTGGGTTGTTAGGAATCTGGAGAAGTGAAGTCCACGAATAGGGGCTTTGATCTTCTCGTAGAACTCATTGGCCGTCGCAGAGGAGTGTTGTAAATTGGGGAGTCGGTGGAATTTGGCCGGCGGAGATGCTGGAAGAAGCCCAAGTGTTTTATGCTGGTGAAATTGGGAAACTGCGGAAGTGTTTTAAGCCCAAGCTGCGTTCATATAAAAAAGACAGCGTGTTTACTAAACGCGTTTTAATAAAGCGTGTTTCATAAATTTCATAAACACACTTTTATGTTGGATTATAATTAAACACACTTTTATGTTGGATTATAATTAAGCGTGTTTACTAAACACACTCATTTGTGTTTTTTAAACCACGATAAAAGTGGGAAATGCAAACACGTTTTCACGTATTTTGAGAATAAAGTTGGAAAAGACCCATTTTAATTAAAAAAGTTTAATCAAGGGCTTGTAGTCTATCGATTATCTTCTGGTTCTCCCACGAGGCTTAAAAAAAACACAAATGAGTCTTTCTTCTTCGTTATTTTTTGTTATACACAGTAAAATTAAATGGCCATGATGAATCGAAGAAGATCAATAGCGTGAGAGGGGGTGATATTGTATTCTCCAATATTAGCCAATACAGAAAAATCCAAGAAACATTTCTATACATAGTCGAAATAAATTAGTACGAGCATCTCTACCCTTTACTCAAATTTGAGTAAAAATTTAATTTGATATGGAACACTATGAGCAAAAGCCAATGTAGGCATAAATTTGAGTAAAGCCTTCATTAATGGCATGATTGTAAATATGAGTGAGAGAAAATAGCCTTAAAATTTTGAATAAAGATTTAATTCAAGCTAGGTTTGGTGAAAAAATTGAGTAAACTCAAATTTGATAATGGGTTTGAGTAAGGAGTGAGGTGGTGTTTTTGGTGATTTTTACTGAAAATGAGTTTGAGTGTAAATTTGAGTAAGGAGTGAAGATGCTCTAATAACAACGAAAGACTATTGTATAGAAGAACTAATAACCAATTATTGGCTAATCAAACAAGTCCTAATTGGTTAAACAAATCATTACTACAGTACTCTTCTCTGCTTTAAGGGACCTTAGGGGCCTGTAATGAATAATCACAATCGTCCAAAACGTTTTTGAACAGCAAGGGTTGCTCATTACACACTTGTATCACCATCTGTTTTCTTCAGATGGTGATCGACAAAGATGAATGAATGTTCTCCCGTGACAAAAAGAGACCAAAATTTTCTCGTTTTAAGAAAACACACCTTGGCACGGCTTTTACTGAAGTCTCAATATTATGTCCACATTTAGAAAATTAAAAACTCTACCTAGCACCGCCTCCGCCATGATGCTTCGTTTTGTTTCCTTTAATCTTTGTAATTTGTTTCCAAAGATTAATAAATTTTCGCTTTGCAAAAAAAAAAAAGAAATTTGTTTTCCATTACACGCGGTAAGCATTCACCGTTAAAACTTTAGCTTCCTACGTACCAAACACCAGGAAAATGAAATGAAGAGCAGCATTTTTATCTCAAAAATACATAAGCGTAAAGACATTTTCTGTGACCAACATAAATTCCAAACACCACTAATAAGATTCAGGTCTCAAAAATTCATTACACAGATTATGTTCGAGGAATAGCTCTGTTAACCATTTGGTGGATAAAACGGCGGAGGGAACTAATTGCTTGGCGGACGTTGAAATGGGTATGGACAGGATTGAGGGAAATGATCACGAGGGGATTCAACTATGCATCAGTTTGGGCTCAGTAGAGGTTCTGAATAATTTTGAAATGGGGCCATCCGATGACCTCGTTGATTTACATGATATTAATGAGCTTGCCGAGCGTCCCATTCTTGTCAAGGCAGCCCCTAAAGGTCGTTCCATGGTCCCTATAGTGGTGCGTGCCAAGAAGAGGAAGGAGCTCCGTGAGTTGTATGATACTCTTGATGAGCTTGATCGTGTCTCTGCATCTTGCATCCAACATAGTAATAGTAGCCACCAAGCCTCCATTTCTTCTAGAGACATAGCCAAGAGGAATGAAGTTATCCTCATGGAATTGAAGGAGGCCATAGAGGTAAACAAATCCTTGAATGTTAGATTCCACGAAAGTGATGAAGTAACTCTTAACAGATTACTGATGCTTGAGATTGAGAATATTAAGAAGTGTCAACTGGAGGCCCAATACTGATGGTCAGGAATGTGGGGAAGTTAAGCTTTGAGGGGTCAGAGAGTTTCTGATTTAGTGGTCATCATCGTGGGGGAGTGTCTCCCTGGCATTGGATTGAAGGGTCAGTTAGGTGTTGTAATTCTGGGGTTTTTAGTGGGTTTGGAGTGTATCTTTGAGTTTGTTTTCGTGGTTGGTTGGCTTCTTGCTAGCCTTCCCTTTTCGGGTTTTGAGCGGCATATGATTGTCCTTCCCTCGGGTGCCTTTGTGTGGGTCTCGAAGTTGGTTGTGATGCCTGTTGCTCTTGTCCCTTTATTCATTGTATTCTCTTCGTTTACAGTGTTTAAAAAAAATCTTTGCTTAGCAAAAAAAGATTACGTTCGAGGAACTGGTGTGGTTGAAATGGGTTTTGATTGGAAAGTGAGAATAAGTCTATGGTACGTTGTTGCGAGTTTGAAAGGATTGGAGATTTTGGGCATGGAGTTTCTGGGTGATTGGCCTACTTTTTTGTGTATGTTACATTGCTGGGATTGAAAACTGCGACCGTTGGCCTAACTGCTGGAGTTCTTTTTTGTTCTTTTTTTTATTTGGTTAGAGGAACATGAAATGAATAGTAAATTACTGATCAAAGAAAAATTAAACATGAAATGAAACCCTGAATATCTTCCCGGAAGTAACAATAACTTCTTATTCGTTTGGAAGTACAATAAATGATTTTTGTTTCACAGTTTTCACACCCAATCTCACCACGTTTTGGGAGGAATCTCGTGAGGGATCCGAAAGAAAATTGGTTTTAGGTGGAGGTGTGCAAAAAAATCCGTCAAACCATCAAAGCGACTCAACGCGAGCTGATCCACATTGACACCCGTGGCTGGGAAGCATGAATGGGTTGAGTTGAAAAAGTAATAAATTGTGTGGTTCGCGGGTTGGGCTGAATGCTAGTTAAATTTTCTCTACCTTTCACAAGCCTAACCCACTGCATATTTGTGTTGAAAAATACCACGCACATAGGCATCATCAAGCATTTAAAACCTGGTCTGATTTTTCTTGTTTAACTTGCTCTCTAACATTCAATGATCTAGTTTGTTCGTTCATTTTGTTTGAATGACATTTGATAGTGTTACACTTTCGTTGATTTGCTATCTTATTTTAAGTTAGTTTTTCTTTTGAAATTGATCACCCTTTCAATCCGTATTCGTGGTCTGAAACTACTAAAAAACTCATCAACCTGTCAAATATATATATATATATTGAAAAGATCACATGATATTAACTCTCTGAGAATGCCTATCTAAGGCTACAAGCTAGAGACCGTAACTCGGGCGGGGCGGGATACAACATGAAGAAAAACATAATTTCCTATACAAACAATTAGAAGCTAACCAATCAGCTATTTTGTTCTTTTCTCGGCAACACCAAGAGGAGGTCCACTGGTGTGAGGATGCCCAAGACTTGATATCTTCCACAGTAGCACCAATCTCCCAATCCCAAGGGTATTGAGCACTTGAGACATTAAAGCAGTCAATAAGCTCTTTGGAATCTGATTCAAAAATCACCTCTGTAAGTTGTAAATCCAAAGCCATACCACGTGCAATTTCTCAGCCCAAGCCTCTGTAGCAATTGCTGAAGACACTTTAGCTTTTCCAACCATCCAAAACTAAGCAATTACACCACTATCTCTGACAACGATGCCAAAGGCAGCTAAAGTTGCGGGAAGTAGAGTATGCTCCATCACATAAAATTGCAAAAATAATTAAAAAGTAAGAATAATTTTCATTTCGAGAATACTAAATTATTATGAATGATACCGTGCAATAATTACTACGTTCATCAAATGATATGATAACAATACTCGATATTAATTTTTCAATTTATCAAAACCATCCCATAAAAACTTGAAGAAACTGGATTTAGTCTAAGAAAAATCATTGAACCGAGATTTTTTTCATTAATCGGCCCCCTCCGATTTTGATTCGTGGCTCCGCCGCTGATTGAATTTGAACACAGACATGGGTGGAAGGGGTCAAGGAACCACCCTCCATTACTAGACAGTCTTCTTAATGAGTTCTAGTGTTGATAATTAATCCCAAAATATGTAGCTTCAAGGTACGTAATCTTTGTTTGTCAAGCTAGCCTTCAAAATGACACTCTCCAGATTAGGCAGGATGCCATTAAAAATGAATTCATTCCTTGCTTTCCAGATTGCCCAAACAGACTTGAAAAATTGCCTCAATTACTTCCTTCGATGACTCATTAGCTAAATTTTCACAGAAAAGCCCCACCATCCATTTAAAAATGGCCCCAATTACGTGTCACACCCCAAATAGGGAAATGACCGGCCGTGAACCACGAGGCTTCAACCTGTGAACCACGAGGCTTCAACCCGTGAAACACGCAGCCTAAAATATAATAAAGCCATTGGACATTAAATATCCATTTTTTTTTATTTGTTATCAATCCAAACCAAGGCCAAATAGATCCCAAATCATAACCATGGGGCACAACCATCCCATAAACCAAAATGATTAGAATATATCACCAATAGAAAAAGG
>JAXBDA010007846.1:0-16425 GCA_036023075.1 Gaultheria prostrata
ATATTGGAGAACGGTTGGGAGTAAAATTTTATGGGGAGAAAAGTTTCAATTTGATGAAAATTATTGAGTTGGAGGATCACAATTAGGCTGAGAAAGAGAAGAGGAAATTTAGATGTTTTGATGAAAGAAAATTTTGCTGAATTGGAAGATGAGATATTGCTTTTAAATAAATAAAAAAATATAGTCAAAAACTCATAGAATGTGTTTAACCAAAAAAAAAAATCATTGTAACCAAAAATTAAACTTTCTCAAACAAGCTTGGAAACTATAAGAGTACATGAAGCCTAAAAAATCATAGTTAATATTCAAGAAACTAATATGAGCAAGTGAAAAACCTACAAAAACTAATACTCCTATATATATTAAATAGTTCAACAACTTAATGAAAAACATAATTGGTTGGGTGGATAGGTGTTGGTTGTCTTGTGCAAGAGGTCAAATGATCAAATCTGGATGGAAGCAAGGTTTGCAAGATAAGGTAAATTTTGGATGACTATATTAGTGAGAATTTTTTTTTCATCACAGTTTTTCCCATTTTTTTAATCATGGTTTTACTAAAAACTGAGATCTTTTCTCTGTAAATAATCACGGTTTTTTGGCAAAACTAAGATGTTATATTGTCAAAGATCACAGTGTCTTTTTGTTTTAATCACAGTTTTTATGAGTTTTCATCACGGTCTAAAAACCGTGATTGAAAGATGGGGACTTTTAATCACACTAGATTAGATCACGATTTTTCGACCGAGATTAAAAGTGAAAGATCACACCAAAAAACCGTGTTCTTTATAACTTTTTGTAGTAGTGACAATTCGTATCTGGGGGATAACCTCCCCATATCAAATCACCTATAAACCTTTAGTCATTCAAGTTTCCTTTTTACTTAACATTGTTTACATGATCTCTGCCTATGTAACCAACCCGGGAACCTAGTTGTTCACTCTAACATTCAACAATTTCATAATAATCATACCCGAAAATAACAGAGCAAAGCGATAACGATAATTTAAGGATGCACAATGTCCATATAATTTACACAATTTGATTCATATGATTTAGTGGTGTTTACACATAATTATATAACTTATAATTTTTGTTGAGAAAGGTTTTCAGTGTATTTAAATAAAAATTAAGGGGTCAATATGTAATTTAGAAAAGTGTTGGTTGAATAAATAGTCCAATCTAGGGGTATTTAAGTAATTTGCCAAGTTTGGGGCATTTTGGTAATAATACGAAAAGAGAAGGTACTTTGGTAATCATGCCATGACGAAAGGTATTATAAAAATGTAATATGTATACATGGTGTTTCAATAATTTTACTAAGAACGCGATTAGTTTGGTAATATATTCACATTTAAGGGTATTAGTGTCCTATATGATTAATTAGGTGATATTAACATCATAGGGTACACCAATTAAGTATATGGGCATAAAAAAAAATTTTGATTTACTAAAATGGGGTTCTAATAATTTATGAAATAAAATTCATTGATACTTTAAAAAGATTTCTAAAAAGGTTGGTTAGAGTATGATATATAATTTTGGAACTTACTTTTTTATAATAATAATTTTCTCTAAATTTACACTGACATTATAAAACCTGATTTAGTAGCCAAATTTTAATAACAACACATATTGCACTTGTAACAATCAAACAATAATCTTTAGTAGTCATATTGCACAAAAGTTTAATAGTTTTAGGGTAAAAAAGATAGGAGTTAACAAGTCAACGGGTTAAACTATAATTAAAGCATTTAAAAACTGGACCAGGACCTTACATGCCCGCTTGTCCAGACCAAAGACTATGTAGTTTTTGGTTCGGGAATCGTGATTTCCTTAGCATGGAACCAATTCCTTTAGCCTATAAACTAATTTTAGGATCCTTTAAAATGTAGTATGCTTAGATTTAGGGATAAGAGGTTTCTACCTTTGTTCTCTGGGATTTTCTGACGAAAGCATGTTTTGGCGAAAAACGGGTGGAGGTGGCTCTTCGATTGGAATTTGCTTGGTTGATTGGTAGTTTGGTGACCCTTGGGAGTGGGTTAAAGATCTTGTGTATGTTGAATTTGGAAGTGGTGAACGTTTGGGGTGAAACCCATTTGGAATTTCTTATTTGCTCTCTTTAGACCTCCATGGTTTGACCTTGGAGCTTCTCTCCTTCCTTTCTCTCGTATTTTCTGTGGTGCTGTGTGCGTTTGCAGTGTGTGAAAGAGTGAAGGATGGATGGAGGTAGCTGGATATGAGGAGATTTGGAGCAAGGAAGAGATTGCGATGAAGGCCGATGTTTGGGAAAACCCCGCGATTGAGGAGATCACTCGGGGAATCGAAGAGACCAATATTGGGAAAGGGAAAAGAAAAGCCGAAGGGGATTTGGTGGACTTGTATACAGATTATACCGACATGTGAGGCGACACTTGGGAATTCATTGAGCATTTGACAAGGAGCGGTAAGTTTTACCTGCCGCTGCAATTATACACTGGGAGCACTTCAAATCCTCTCCCCAACCATATACAAACTAACCCACAAACTAACCCATCCAACCAACCAACGAACCCTTCCAATCCACCAACTACAAACCCAGTTCCACAGAACCAAATACCCTCAACCAGCAACCGCATAAACATCCCCTACAAACCCCATCAAATTACCAAGACCCTTTCGACCCATTCCTTAACCAACCAATAAACCCACCTCGCTCCAACCCGGTGCCAACTAACTGCTCCTCCCGTTCTGCTCCCCAAGCCCTACCTGATGACGATCCCATTCAGAGGCAACTTGAGAAAACCCCAGTACCCTTAACCGTGTAGGGACTACTCATGACATCAGCCGAACATCGCCTAATGTTGGCTAAGAAGTTGTCGAACATGGAAGTTGCCCCAGGTACCACACTTGAGGCGATGATAAACCTGATCAGCAAACCCCCAAGCAAAGCACACCGTCACCTTTACAGAGGCTGATTTACCACTTGAGGGGACTAATCACAACAAGCCACTACACGTCACTTTGAAATGCATGGGAAAATGGATCACCGTGGTTTTGGTTGATAACGGTTCTGCTTTGAACGTTTGTCCTCTCCGTACCGCAAGATTTTTGGGTCTTAAGCCAAAAAATTCACTCATTCCAATCTCACGGTACGCGCATTTGACAATACACGATGGGAAGTGCTAGGCACTGTTAATTTGGAAAATGCTCCTGAAGGGTTTAAGATCGTTGTGGAGTTCCACGTGCTTGATATATTATCCTCTTTTAACCTACTATTGGGCAGGCCTTGGATGCACCGGGCCGATATTATGGTTGTTCCTTCAACCCTACATCAGCTAGGGTTAGAGAGTGGTACCGTTACGCTTTATGGAGACTCGGACATACGTCCTCATTCTGAGGACAATGCCCCTTTATTGGAGATAATGCACGACGAGAATGATATATATATCTGGGTGGCTTCTCGTTCGACACCGGCAACAGTGTGTGTACTATTCGGGTTGACGATGACTATTACATTAGTACCATTGCCATAGAAATGATGAAGAAGATGTCATTCATGTCAGGTCTGGGCTTGGGAAGAGATCAGTAGGGAATTACCCGTATTCCTGAAATCCATGGACAACGAAACCGATTTGGGCTGGGATACAACCCCGATGAGGACAAAGGTGAACCCAGCAACAGCCAACAATCCCGTACTATTCAGTTTGTCAAGGAGAAAGCCATTGAACCCTACTACGGCCAACCGGAGCCCTTTGTAAATACAGAGAATAATGAGGAATACCCTGGGTTCGAACCCTTTGCCAACGATGCCTAGGACAGTGAAGACGAGAAGGAGAAGGTCAAAAAATTGGTGAAAAACCTACACGCTGATGTTGATGTTCGACAAGGTCTGTCTAATAGGTAAGGATGAAGACCAGCTGGAAGTATGGTGATCGGACAGGAGGAATACGAAGATCCAAGTGTGCTAATTGTGGATGCTGTTGGAGAGTATAGGAATTGCACTTTCACACCTGTTGTAAAATACACCAGCACATTCACAGAGTTCGAATCCGAGTCCATGTCTGAGTCTGATTCCAGCGTCGAGTTGGAGATTGTGCCTCATGGCCCTCCCCGTCGTCACCAATTTTCTTTCGAATTTGAGTCTTCAGCGATGTACCAGACCCCGGAAGGGCTTTCTAAAGAAATAGACTATGATTTCGCTTACTTCACTATTCCCGAAATAAATTGTGTAGACCCTGACAACGAAGAGATCGAGTTTGAGGGAGAAATACCCAAAGAACTCTGATCCCTAATCGAAAGGGAAAATGAAAGGCATGCTCAGCCAATAAAAGAAGAAGTGATTTCAATAAATTTGAGAGATGAGGGGGGACCCTCGCATGGTCCATATTGGTTTCGGGCTATCCGAAGAAGAAAGGAAAATGACAATTTATTTGCTCAAAGAATTCGAAGATGTTTTCGCTTGGTCGCATGCAGATATGCCCGAAATTGATCCAGACATTGTGCAACATCGGATCCCCCTGTATCCCGAGGCAAAACCAGTAAAGCAAAAGCTCCGAAAGATAAGGCCTAATTGGGTAGAAAAGATAAAAGAAGAAGTCACTAAATAGTTCAACGCCGGATTCCTAATGGTAACTGAATACCCGCAATGGGTCGCTAACATCGTGCCCGTTCCCAAAAAGGACGGTAGAATTAGGGTTTGCGTTGATTTTAGGGATCTGAACAAAGCTAGCCCTAAAGATGACTTCTCCTGCTACATATCGACGTACTGGTAGACAATATAGTATGGCATGTGCTTTTATCTTTCATGGATGGATTTTCGGGGTACAATCAGATTCTTATGGCACCGGAAGACTGGGAGAAGACCACTTTCATCACATAATGGGGGACATTTTGTTATCGGGTCATGCCATTCGGGTTAAAGAATGCCGGATCAACTTACCAAAGGGCCGCAACCACCTTGCTTCACGACATGATGCATAAGAAGGCCGAAGTATACATAGATGATATGATCGTGAAGGCGAAGCAACGAGAAAGGCATCTTCCGGCACTCTGCAAGTTTTTTGAGAGAATACGTAAGTACCGGATGCGTATCAATCCAAAAAAGTGCACATTCGGGGTGACCGCTGGTAAAATGTTGGGATTCATGATCACTACCAGAGGAATCGAAGTCGATCCATCAAAACTCAAGGCCTTACTCGAAATGGAACCGCCTCGAATAGAGAAAGAAGTACGGAGTTTCCTTGGAAAAATCCAGTTTATCAGCAGATTCATCGCCAAGTTGACCTTAACTTGAGAGCCAATATTTCGTCTACTCAAGAAGGGGACTCTGTTTAAATGGGATGATAGATGTCAGAAGGCCTTTGAGACAATCCGGAAATACTTGCAGAATCTGCCGGTACTAATGCCGCCGACGCCTGGAAAACCATTGATTTTATACTTGTCAGTTGCACAGTCGGTGATGGGATGCATGCTAGCTCAGGAAAACGAGTCTGGTATTGAGAAGGTCGTGTACTACATAAGCAAGAAGATGGTTGGAACGGAAGAAAGGTACACGCTGTTGAAGAAGACTTGTTGGGCTCTTGTTTGGGCCTCCAAAAAGCTGAGACATTACATGCTGGCTTACTCGGCGATGCTGATTTCTCGGATGAACCCTCTCAAATATCTATTTGAGAAGCCAGCATTTACCGGTAAGTTAGCACGTTGGTTGCTCTTATTGGCCTGAATTTGAACTCAAATACATCACTCGGAAATCAGTAAAAGGAAGAGCGGTTGCGGAGTTTCTGGCAGATCATTCGATTGAAGGGTTAGAAGATACTGAGTTTCAGTTCCCAGACAAAAATATCATGTCAACAGCAGAAGAAGTCTGGAAATTTTATTTTGACGGGGCCGCTAATCAAAAGGGGTTTGGGATCGGAGTGCTGTAAGTCTCGCCTGAAGGGACACATATTCCCCTCTCCTTTAAGCTGATTTTTGATGTCACAAACAATCAGGCGGAATATGAGGCATGTATCGTGGGAATGGAAGTCGCTCTGGAAATTGGGGCAAGAAAACTGGAAGTGGTCGGGGATTCAAACTTGGTGGTCTTGCAAGCAAATGGTGATTGGAGGGTGATCGTGTCCAAATCAAAATAATTATAACCCGTAAGTGTGGAAAATCGATTTGGTAGTAAAGTGGGAGTACGGGTGTCAATCCACAGGGACTAGGAATTACTTTCAACTTAAAATTGATTTCCGGAGTAACTGAAAGATGAAGATTTTGGTGATTTTAATTTAGAGCTAATGAAATTGAAAAGTGAATGTAGATTTTTTGTAACAAGTGAGAAGAAACTCAGGGTATCGGTTCCACCACTAGCTTTGCATTCAATGGTCTAAGATATTTTGTAACAATCTCGTGACAAAACCAATTCATGTGGTAGTGATGTACTCCTAGCTACATGCCGAAGTACTATCGTCCAGAAATTCAAATACAAGTGAGCTAAAAATAAACCGTCTTAGATGGGCACGGCCTGTCTACGCTAAACTAGGGTCATAGGCACAACCCGTCTCATCTTAAGCAAGGCATAATTTTAACTCACTCAATATTTGGTAGCTTGAAAACAATTGCATAACCGTTGTATTTATAATCACAGAAAATAAATACAACATACACTGGATTTTACAATGAGATTTATTTGAAACAAAGTCTAGATTATACAATCACCACATTTTATTGGTCTAGCCACAAAATGTAATTACAAAAGAAAATAAATCATAGTTACAAAGCTAGGTCTTACCAATACCCTAAGAAAGGATTTAGCTGGCCATGGAGCTACTGATCAGAGCCATGGAAATGGCAGTAGAGATTTGCTTTCTTTTCCTTGCTTCCGTCTTCACCTCCTCTCTTCCTCCATTGAAGCAAAATGGCTGGCTTATATAAACAGATGGGAGAATTGCATGTAAGAGACACCACCTTGGGACATTAATTTTCATCCATGCTTTGTTTTAAAAGCAATGCATTCACTTCGATTTGAATAATTGCAGCCAAGTGGAGTGAATATGGCCGACTGTCATGGAGAGAAGAAAAATAAATATGATTCGGTGTGGTGCGCACACAGGAGGCTTTGAGAGAGATCAACGGCTTGGATCAAGATGGAAGTGTGATCGATGGACAAAAAGCTGACACGTGGCCTAAGGGAATCAAATTATCCCTCCACTGACTTGTGAGTGGCGACCTCCAGTGAGATACAAATTGGAGCATTGAATACCAACATTGCTTCTCATTTACTTCTTCATTTATCACCTTCTCAAATTTAGTGCAGCCATATGCACTGGACTGGAAGCGTATAGTCATAGAAAATGATCCGATGTAATGCGCTCGCACTACAATGTTAAATATGATGAAATCCGAGCCATCAATATTGTTCTAAGATTGAATTCTCAAATGATCAAGCCAAATTCGGGTGTCGACGGACAGCTTCTTTGCAACTCCCCTAATTTATGACCACATGTGGTACCTTGCACTTGTGAACCTACAATCACCAAAATACAACAAAAGGTGTTAAATAATAATAACAATGGACATAACGAATGTAAATTAGGCGGCCCAAATGTGTACATTTCGGCACTTATCAGAGGGTGAAGGAAGAAAAGTTGAAGCCGTATCACAAAGACCTTGATGAATTGATCCATAGATTCGAGACGGTTACCTTCACCGATATACCAAGAATGAAGAACCAGTTTGCGGACGCACTTGCAATGCTTGCCTCTATGGTCGAATTGCCAGTTGGAGTACGGATGAGGCCTATCATGATTGAGGAAAGGAATAAACCGTCTTATGAGTACGCCATGGTAACTGACGAGGTTGACGATGGTGCACCATGGTACCAGGACATCTGGACGAAAGGACCGCATCACTTTGCGAAGACTTGCATCCCACGACAACATTTGCGGAGGCAAGCTGTATAGGATCTCTTATTGTGGGATGCACAAGCTATGTATTTATGGTGAAGAAGCAAGGCGAGTGATGGAGGAGATCCACGAAGGGGTTTGTGGTCCCCACATGAGCGGAATGATGCTAGCAAAGAAGGTTTTGATACAAGGATACTACTGGTCAACCGTCAGAACTGCATACGATGTCATCTCCTCGGCCTTTCTCTGTTTAGGGCATAGACATTATTGGGAAAATCACACCGACAGCATCAAATGGTCATAAATTCATCCTGGTGGCGATCGATTACTTCACTAAGTGGGTCGAGGCGGCCTCTTACACAACACTAACGGTAGTTCAGGTGGCGCACTTCATCAAGCAGAACATTATTTACCGATACGGGGTTCCGCAAGCATTTGTGTCGGATAATGGGGTTCATTTCAAAGGAAAAGCTGCAGAGGTTCTTGAGGAGTTTAAGGTTTAGGTGTACAGGTCAACAGTTTACCGCCCGCAAACCAATGGAGCTGTAGAAGCGGCAAACAAAACCATTAAGAACATCCTCGAGAAGACAATTGAATCATCCCGTGATTGGCATGAGAAGCTGCCGTTAGCCCTCTGTTGATATTTGGAGAGGGTAAAACCCGTACTCCCTCTCGAGTGCCCTAGCTCGGCAATACAGTGTGGGTGTACCCTACTGGGGAGCCGAGCTAGAGAGGCCACGAAAAGGGCCAGGCGCACAATACATAGTTCATCATGGCACCATGATGAGGTGCAGGGTCAGGCCGAGCTACGAATAGCTCGGTCCTAGGATCTACAGGCCAGCAACGGTATAACCGAGCTACGTGGCAGCATGGTTACACTGCTATTAGGCTAACAGAACGGCAAGGTGTTCTGGAATGGTCTAGAATACTCTCTTATGTGATAAGAGGCGTATCCCGTGATTCAAGGGAATGACGTGAACATTCCCTATCCGGATAAGGAAAGAAGAATTCTAATAAGAGTCGGATTGTGTGTACATATGGAGACTAGTGCAATGGCACAATGATACCTAATAGGACTGATCCTATTAGGAAAGGTTTCCTAACGTGATAAGGAAACTAGGGCAACGAGGACCCTTGGTTGACAAGCTAACATATACCTATAAATATGTGCATTAAGCCTACGGTGAAAAGTATGCTGTGAAATCTATTCATACGCATTGCTCTTTGGTTACTTAGTATCCTCATACTAACTTAAGCATCGGAGGGCCTTTGCCACGAAGGGCAAAGGTGCTCTAACTGTTCTTTGTCTTGCAGATTTAGAGGCACCAAACAGATTCCAGAATTCTACCTTCTACAATTAGCGCCGTCTGTGGGAAACGACACCAAAAAGCTTTGTTTTTTGTGATTAAGAAGAAAATCAATCCATGGCTGCATTAGAACCGGTATTTCCTACTCCTAGGCGTGAGACGTCACAAGACAACGGACTGATCACGCCGCTGCCTCAAACGAAGGAAAAATGAGCACCCACGGCCCCTACCGCGCCACGGAAAGGCCATGGATCGAAGCGCTTCGATAAGATACAAGAAATACCAAGGTACAAGGGCCGACACTGACGGTCTGGGACCCCTGTAAGGTATGAAAGGGAGCGGTCCCTTTCAGGAGAGAGGAGAGGTCGGAGTCCCCCACGCGAAGGGAGGAGCTCTGGCCAAAAATCTCGCGACCACGAAAAAGCCGTGATCAACGGGAACAAGAGGCCGAGGAATTAGCGCGGCAACTTACCCGACGAGAACGGGAGGTTGAAGATTTGAAACAACGCCTTAAAGAAGTGGAGAGGGATCTCCATTCTCGTTCTCACACCGTGCTACGGGAGGAAGGGCTAAGGAGGGCCAACGACCGTCGGCCACGGGAAAACTTGTCCACAAGTAGGAAGGATTCTCCACGAAAAAGGAGAGAGAGGAGCCACTCCCACGAGAAGGGCGGTGGGAAGAAACATGCTAGGGATAGATACGAGAGATCTGGATCCAATGAGCAGAGGGCTAGGGACCGTTATGGGGATGCTCGCCCAGGAGGTGGCCCAAAAACTGCACGAGAAGCAGCAAAAGAGGCCCTGGGGCAAATAGCAGCCTCCCCCCTTGCCTATTGGATTAGGACGGAAAAGATGCCGAGCAGGGTCAAGCACGGCACGTTCGTGCTCTATGAAACAAACACCGACCCCGTCATGCACATCTAACACTATCAGCAGGCCATGTTCATGCATGAGAACGATGATGCCGTGCTGTGCAAGATGTTCCCTTCCAGCCTTGGGAAGGTGGCGCTTAGTTGGTATCACAAGCTACCGGCAGGGTCGATACTTTGTTGGGCTCAGCTTGCTGAGAAGTTCTGTGCACGATTTCTCACAAGCCGTGCTGCCCCAAAAACTTTTGATGTATTAACGGCAATGAGGCAGAACGATGAGGAGAACTTGAGGGAATACGCCAAGAGGTATTGGGAAACTTTCAATGAGATTGAAAACTGCAGTGAAGAGTACGCTCTGGCAACATTCAAAACAAGCCTACTCATGCATAGCAAGTTACGAGAATCACTTACTATGCACCTGATCAAGACCGTTGCCAAAGTTATGGAGAGAATCCAAGAGCACGCCCGGGTAGAGGATGACATCATCCGTTCAGGAGGCAAGATTGTGTCAGGACAGCTCCAGACCCCCCTAAGGAAACCTCTAGAGTCCAAGGTGTATAAAAAGGAATACAACGCTGGCAGGAAGGATTTAGGACAGGGAGGAAGGATATCCCAGACCCAAAATCCTACTTTAGTGTTATGGCGGCATTCAATATGCCGATCTACAAGATGTTGTACCGCATCAAAGATCAGCCATGGTTCAGGAGGCCACCGAAGATGACCGGAAACCCAATGAAGAGGAGAGCCACCAACCAGCACTGTAGCTACCACCGAGATTGGGGGTACATGACTGAGGATTGTGTGGAGTATAAGAAGTTTTTGGACGAGCAGGTGGCTGTAGGGCATCTAAAAGAATTCTTGGCAGACGAGCAGCAGTGCACCGAGCAACAAGAGGATTTGGATTGTGACAAGCCGCCAAAGGGGACCGTCCATATGATACATGGACTCGTGACCCCCTACACATGCAACGAGGTTCGGCATGTACGCCGACTGAATAGTTCACAAGAGGCGCTGAAGCTCGGCCTGAAGCAAAAAAGGGAAGAGGAAGTAGTGGAGCTTCCCATAACTTTTTCCGACAAAGACTTGGAGGGAGTCACTCTTCCACACAACGACGCTCTGGTCATAACCCTTCGAATAGGGGAGTATGACATGGAAAAGATTTTGGTCGACCAGGGGGCGAGCACCGAGATCATGTACTACAGCACTTTCAGGAAGATGAACCTACCCGTCGAAAGTCTCAAGAAGAGCTTAACACCGCTGGTGGGCTTTAGCTCACACCCAGTGTGGCCATTGGGGAAGGTAACCTTACCAGTACGAGCAGGGTCCACTGTGCTTAAAACCGATTTTCTGGTAGTAGATTTTCCGTCCACCGATAACGTGATTTTAGGCAGGACATGGATGCACAAGATGAAGGCGATACCATCCACCTACCACCCGAAAATCAAGTTCCCAGGGCCGGATGGCATCGAGATGATCAAAAGAGACCAGAAGGTGGCTGACCAATGTTTCAATATGATCTTGAAAGGAGCACCAAAACCACAGTACGTGCAAACTGTGGAAGTGCCTGATCAGCCGACCTTGGAAGACGTTGGGGGTGACCCAAACCAGAAAGTGGTGGAAGGATTGAAAAAAGTGCAGGTTGACGAGAACGACCAGGAGAGGTATTTCTTGATCGACGAAAACTTAAGCGAGACAGTGGAGAAAGATTTAGTGGATTTCTTAAAGGACCACTTGGATGTCTTTGCTTGGACGCCACAGGAGATGCCAGGGATTGACCCCGAGGTCATTTGCCACCACTTGAACGTGGATCCACAGCACAAGCCAGTAATCCAAAAGAGAAGGAGGTCAGCACCATAACACGCAGACGCTGTGATTGAAGAAGTCGATAGGTTACTCGAAGCGGAAGCGATAAATGAGGTGTACTACCCAGAATGGCTGGCCAACACTGTTATGGTAAAAAAGAAGAATGGGAAGTGGAGGGTCTGTGTGGATTTCACCAGCCTCAACAAAGCATGTCCCAAAGACAGCTTTCCCCTCCCCAGAATTGACCAGCTAGTGGATGCAATAGCAGGCTATGAAAGGATGAGTTTCCTTGACGCATACCGGGGATACCATCAAATAGCCATGTATGAGCCCGATCAAGAGAAGACTTCTTGTATGTCCCCTAGAGGTCTATACTACTATAAGGTCATGCCCTTCGGGCTGAGAAACGCAGGAGCAACATACCAACGCTTGGCCACCATTATGTTTAAAGAGCAGCTAGGTAAAACCATGGAGGTCTACATAGATGACATGGTGGTAAAGAGCAAGGTGAAGCAAGGACATCTGGCCGATCTAAAGGAGACATTTGACATATTGAGAACGTATAAGTTGAAATTAAATGCCTCAAAGTGTGCTTTTGGGGTTAGTTCTGGGAAGTTCTTGGGTCACTTGGTAACCAGGAGAGGAATAGAGGCCAACCCCGATCAAATTACCGCCTTGAGCAGTCTTGAGAGTCCCAGGACTATGAAGGAAGTCCGGAAGCTAACAGGGATGGCAGCAACACTGAATCAGTTCATCAGCAAGTCCTCTGATAGGTGCAGGCCCTTCTTTCAGTTGTTAAAAAAGCGAGAGGGGTATGAATGGGGAGCCGAGCAAGAGCAGGCGTTTGTGGAGCTAAAAACGTACTTGTCCTCCCCACCTTTGCTCTCATCTCCAGATACTGGGGAGCCACTTATACTGTATTTATCGGTATCCAAGCATGCTGTTAGCTCGGCACTCCTACGAGAGAAGGGGACCGAGCAAGCGCCAATCTACTTTGTAAGCAAGGTACTACTGGAGGCAGAGACGAGGTATTTGCCACTGGAGAAGTTGGTATATGCCTTAGTGGTATCTTTGAGAAAGCTGTCACACTACTTCCTAGCTCATCCAATCACGGTGTACACTGAGTACCCACTAAGGGCAATACTTCAGCGGGCGTACTTATCTGGTAGGATCTCAAAGTGGTCAGTAGAGCTGAGTCAGTATCACCTAGATTATCAACCCAGGACGACCATAAAAGGGCAGGTCTTGGCAGACTTTGTGGCAGAGTTCTCACCACGGGTGGCACCGCCACCTCCACTTCACGAGAAGGAGTCAGGGCCCGAGATGCCCATACAAAGTGCCGACCAGGACCCAACAAAGTGGAGGCTCTTTGTTGATGGCTCCTCATGCAACAAAGGAGCGGGAGCAGGTATTGTACTTATCTCCCCTGAAGGTTTGGTCCTGGAGCAAGCGGTAAGATTTGGGTTCAGCGCCACGAATAATGTACTGAATATGAGGCCTTGCTCGCCGGCCTTAGGAACGCTCGAGAGCTAAAAATCCATAAGTTGAGAATATTTTGTGACTCTCAGTTGGTGGTAAATCAATTTTCAGGGGAATACATCGCAAGAAGTGAAAGAATGGCAGCTTATGTGGAAGCAACCAAGGACTTGTTAGATACATTTGAGGTCATCCATATCCAGCAAATTAGCTCGGGTCAGAACGCTCATGCAGATTCACTTGTTTGCCTAGGATCAACAGTACAAACAAACAGAGTTTAAAAGGTCGGTAATCGTGGAATACCTCGGTGAGCTGAGCATTGGCAGGTCTGTAGAGTTGGTGATGGAGACTAATCTTGGGCCGAGCTGGATGGACCCAATTGTAACTTACTTAAGGGATGGAACGTTACCAAAGGACAAAAGGGAAGCACACAAGATAAAGGTCAAGACAGCCAAATTTTGGATCTCCCCAGAAAGTAAGCTTTATCGCAAATCTTATTTAGGCCCTTATTTGTTGTGTGTGCACCCTGCAATGGTACAAAAGTTCTTACATAAGATACATGCTGGGACGTGTGGCGGCCACACTGGAGCACGGTCCATCGCCCACCGAGCAATTTCGCAAGGATATTGGTGGCCATACATGCAGGAGGATGCAAAGCTGTTTGTCAAGACATGCAAAAAGTGCCAACGGTACTCACCTGTGATCCGTGCACCAGCTGAGGATCTTTGTCCATTGACTAGTCCGTGGCTGTTTGCTCAGTGGGGTTTGGACATTGTGGGTCCACTCCCCATGGCAACGGGAAAACGAAAATTTCTCTTAATTGGAACAGACTACTTTACTAAGTGGATCGAGGGTGAGGCCTTGGCAAAAATCACGGAGGACATGGTCGAAAAGTTTGTTTGGAATAAAATCATTACACGATTTGGGGTCCCATACTCAATTATTTCAGACAATGGCTCGCAATTTGGGAACAAATTTAAGGCCTTTTGTGCCCAGTATGGTATACGAAACTACTATTCCACCCCAGCTTACCCTCAAAGCAATGGCCTGGCAGAGGCCTCAAACAAATCAATCCTAAAGAGACTGAAAAAGAGGCTGGAGAGTAAGAAGGGAAAGTGGCCCGACGAGCTGCCCATAGTGCTTTGGGTCTACAGGACTACGCGGAGGAGGTCTACGGGAGAGACTCCTTATTCCCTGGCTTATGGCACCGAGGCAGTAATCCCGTTGGAGGTGGGTCTACCAACCAACCGCACCGCTTTGGTTGAGTCAGGGGGCAACGACCAAGCCCTAGCGGAGCAACTCGACTTAGCGGAAGAGAAAAGGGAACGAGCATTGATAACTTTGGCAGCCTACCAAGAACAGCTGAGGAGAAGTTATAACAAAAAGGTCCAGCCTAGGGAATTCAAGGTGGGAGATCTCGTCTTGAGAAAAGTGTTGGCTAACACCAAGGTTTCTTCTGATGGGAAGCTTGGGCCGAACTGGGAAGGCCCGTACAAGATTACTGGCATAGCAGGAATTGGAGCATACAAATTGGCCGACCTGGACGGCTACGCACTTCCACGACCATGGAATGTGCAAAACCTATGTCGGTTTTTTCAGTAGCGCGGTTGTGGCTATGAGTACAGTCACAACGTTTTTCTATCCTCGTTTTCTTTATCGTTTTTACAAGTTATGAAATAAATAAGGCACCACGAGAGGGTACCCTTCGTTTTATTTTTCGGAATCTGCTGGTACAAATATTTCACAGTTATTTTTCTTTCAGATTATGAATACAATCTCACTTTTACGACCGTCTGTGTTTACTGGGTTTAGAAATATGGATTAGCAAGTAGATGCTCAAACCATATTGGGGAGCAATACGAACATACCGCGCCCATGAGTTTTGAAATTGCATATGAATCGCCTAATTTTCCTAAGTATGAAAATACTTAGAAGCAAATGAAGAATTGCTTAAGTACGAAAATACTTAGTTGCAAACGAATATTTGCATAGTCTGAAGCAAACGAAGAATTTCTCAAAGTACGAAAATACTTAATTGCAAACGAATATTTGCAGCAAACGAAGAATTGCTTAAGTACACATATACTTAATTGCAAACGAATATTTGCATGGTTTGAAGCCAACGCGAAATAGCTTGATACGAATATGTTTAGATGCAAACGACAAACTTGCCTAAGGTTGTGGTAAACGAATAATTACTCGATTTCGATTACTAAGTCCGAGTATACTTAGTTTTCTTGTAACAAACGAAACCTTGTTGTACTTCATGGTTAAGTACGAACGAACTTAGCCCTGTGAATTACAAGCAATGAGTACGAGCAGGAGGGGAAACTGGTAAACATAAACCATTCACGAGTTCAGAGGCCACAGGGGCCGTGCACAACGAATTCATAACAAGGAATTAAAAGTATCTGAAGTATTTCCCGAAATTACAAAGGCATGAACTGCCATAGTATGCCACGCAGGGCAATGGAAGGGCTGTCAAACGACTTGCTCATTCTCTGGCAGGACTTGCTGGTCTGAGCTCGACTCTTCTATGACCTTTGGACCATCCACCCCTTCCTTCTCACCAGTGTTCGCCTCAGTGGATTCGGTAGCATCAACTGGAGGAATCTCAGAGTTCGCAGGCGGAGTTTGGCCATGCTGAAGGTGTAGACACCCCAAATTTTGATGACTTGTGCATCCCCGATGATGAAAGAACGCGGAAATATACCTCGGAACGGTCCTGCGGGTCAAACGGGTCAACGAAGCCGAAACCTCAAAAAATACCTGAACCGTACGACTTCTTCCTTAGAACCGTACGGCCTAAAAAGCTATTGACACCGCACGGCTCCCATAGCCACACCGTGCGGTACCCTTGTGTACCCCGTACGGTGTCTGTACCCCATCCCGTGATTCCCGCGTTCGCCCAGCAGCTTGATTCAATCGCGTGCCACGGCAAACACCATCATTTTTGCGTACGAATCTGAACAATGGAGGAGAGGTACGACAACCTCTTTGCCTACAAATACTCACCTCCGTCAAACGATTTAGGGCAGTTGGAATATCACGCACAAAACCGACCGAAGAAATTTCCTGGTAAAAGAAAACCTCCATTAAAAGCCCT
>JAXBDA010007847.1:0-16423 GCA_036023075.1 Gaultheria prostrata
ATCATCCTCAACGTAACATCATCAATGACGCTAAAGCTCTCCTCACTCGTATGGACGCGTCTCTTTCTCATATTTTCAGAGGCGGCAATGAATGTGCGGATCATCTTGCTAAGACGGGAGCAGAGCAAGACGAGAGTTTAGTGCTTGTGGAGGTTATGCCTACCTCCATTAGGGAATTTATGACTAGGGATAGCCTTAATATTAGGCAAGTGATCGACTAAGCTTCAAGTTGTTTTGTACTATACTAAGTTTACTCTTGTGACCGCTCGCATGTGGCGTTTCTTTTCTCCTTTTGTTTAATTTATGAAATTCCGAAGTATCAAAAAAAAAAGAGATCCCAGAACGTTACCTATTTGTCTATACTCCTATTTTTTAGGTCTATCAGTCTATGCCCCAAAGTTATCTTTTATGGTTTCAATTTTTTTATTGGACAATCCAAATCCAAAAAATCTGAATACTAATCGTATTGGATTCGGATTATATCCGAATTTGAACGAACTTTAAAAAAACAAAGAATTATGGAATATATTTTTTGGTAAGTGAACAATTATCTATTTTGGTTCGCTTAAGCAACAAAGATCAAAGATGAAGCATCCATCTGGTTGAAGGAAAATTCAGCCGTATTACCACATCACACCAGAATTCAGCCGTATATATCTTTACTGGAAAAAGAAAATTCAGCCGTGTCATCTTGTATCTTTGAATTCAGTCTTGGGATGAATTCAATGTCTATCAGTTTAAAATGTATATTTTATTAGACCAAATCAAACAAAACCAAAAAAGACTATCCTATACAACTCACAAACAAATCTATTTACCAAAAGAAGAACCTCAACTGCAAATCTTGACAGGAGCTTCAAAGCAAACAACAAAACCAGAAAAGAGAGACGTATGTCCTCGAAAATTTTGTACTCCCTTCGTCCCAAAATGTTAGGGCCACTTTGGAATTTCAATTTTTTTTCAAGATTACATTTTTTTATTTTTCTCTTTCCAATATAGCCCGTAATTATTGCAACTTTTCATTGGAATAGTTCTTGTCATATCTAAAAGGTAGGGGTAGAATTGAAAAGTTATCAAATAATAATGTATATTAATTTACGTGAAAGGACTAATATTTTGAGATTGTCCAAAATGGAATACTGGACCAATATTTTGGGACGGAGGGAGTAAACCGTTTGGGAAAAGCTCTCTCTCTCTCTCTCTCGATCTCTCGATCTCTCTCCTTTGCAAAATTTTGTATTTCTTCCTTCTTCTTTTTTAGTCTAAATGCTAAAATTCCTTATAAGTGGAAAACTTTCAGACCAAATTCGGATTTTTGTATCACATATCCGATTTTCCAGATTCGGATTCGGATTACAGAAATCGAATTTGCCGATTTCACATTCGGATCAAATTTGTGCTATTTCGAATTCAGAACGGTTTCGAATCTAATCCAATTTATTGGCAGACTTACTTCTACCTAAGTACTGGACATTAGTTTCGTCAAAATCATCAAAACTATCATTGTATAAATTTTACAGAGATAATATTGCTAACATGAAGAACAAAGTAGCTATTTAGTTTCTTAAAAAGTGTTTGTTGTCCAAGTCCTTGTCAAAGAAAACCTAGTTGGAATCTCAGCCTTTGGTTGTGATGCTTTCATACTCGCTCTCCTTCGAATTTTTTTTATCTTTTGTGAGTTATCTTGAGGGGAGTTTCATTCGATATACATCAGTGGGGGGTTAGCGGGAGTTAGTGAGTTATCTTGAGGGGAGTCTAGAGGCTATCCATAGCTCTAAACCCCAAACGCTTCTTTCGAGGCTTGAACCCTGGTCTCCTTTGTGGGAGAACTAGGAGATAACCGCTAGGCTACAAGATTATAAATTGAGCCTCCAATATATGGGACATTTTCAAACAAATACACGCACAACATCTTCTCGACGATCAATTTCCTTATTATAATTAACCGTAGGTTTTATCATATAATTAACCGAGTTTTATTATATGACAAATCAATTTCCTTATTATTAGAGATAATCAAATTGAAGAGCTCAAAACGAAGAATTTAGATTAAGACGTGGCCGACTAACATATTTTAAAGAATGAGTTTGATCGTGACTTGGTATATTTTTTTATTTGCAGTATGTTTTGTTGGTAGTTATTTTTTATTTGATTAATCAAAGTATTGTGTCATTGTTCTGACAATAGAAATTAGGAAGCAAAATATTTAATCGCCTTTTGAAATAAATAAATTTCATGTCCAAAACAAGAAGACAAAACTAACTTAAAAATCTAACCCTTTTTCAAGCGTTAGCCAATGCTTATAGCCCAAATACCGTCGTTGCTAGCACATTGTGGTCAGCACAAGCGCTGGAGAATGTGGTTTAAGATATGCCGAAGCTATTGCACTATTTTAAAAATGCAGCGGCCGTTCCACCTAAGCCTGTCAATCAATCAGTTTCAATCCAAATCTGATCCAAATCGCATGATGTCAATCCGATAATCCGAATCTAATTCCAATACAATTAAAAATTCCGATACGATTAAAAATTCAGATTCTAATCGTATCAGAATCGGATTATAGCCGAATTTAAACGAACTTAAACCCCCCCCCCAAAAAAAAAAAACAGTTATTAGTTTTTTTTTTTGGTTAGTGAACAATTATCAATTTTGGTTCGCTTAAACAACAAAGATCAAAGATGAAGCATCAATCTGGTTGAAGGAAAATTCAGCCGTATCTTTTACCCAAAAAAGAAAATTTCAGCCGTGTCATCTTGTATCTTTGAAGCTTCCAGAGTCTTATGTTCTCGAAAATTTTGTAAGCCGTTGTGGAAAAGTTCGGGAAACTCTCTCTCCCCCTCGGAAAATTTTGTATTTCTCTATCTTTTTTTTTTAATCTAAATGCTAAAATTCATTCTAAGTGGAAAATTTTCAGATCGGATTCGGATTTTCGGATCGCTAATCCGATTTTCCAAATTTAGGTTCAGATTACAGAATGAATTTACCAATTTCATAATTCGAATCGGATTTATGCTATTTCAAATTCTAAACATATTCGATCGAATCTAATCTGATTCATTGACAGACTTACTTCCACCTTAGAGGAAAACACCAGCATGAGCAGTGGACATTAGTTTCATCAAAATCCTCAAAAACTCGTATCATTGTATAAATTTCAACATATATTGTTAACATGAAGAACAAAGTAGCTATTTTATTTTCTTAAAAAGTGTTGGTTGCCAAATCCTTGTTGAAAAATGGAATCTCAGCTTTTGGTTGTGCTGCTTTCATGCTCGCCCTCCTTTTAATTTATTTTTTTTATCAGCTCCTTTTAATTTTTGTAACTCTTGTTCTTAGACTAGTAAAATCTTTTCTTTTGCTCACCAAAACAAATGGATGGAAACCGGGGGCACTGTGGACAGCAGTTGTCCCCGTGGGTCAGCAGGACCTGCCAATCCCATCTAGCGCCATCCGTTGTGACATTCAACGGTCCGGATTAAAAGTAAAATTCTTCTATGTAAGAGAAGACCATTCCATGTAAGAGTTTTCTTTTAAATCTGAACCATTCAAAATACTTCTGGACGATGTGGATTGAAATTGACAAGGCTTGCCGATCCCAAGGGGACAGTGGAGCCCCGCCTTTCAAATGGATGAGAAGCGTTCACTACATACACACAAGATTATAAATTGAGCCTCCAACTATACTATTTAGTGTACTTATGCAAGATGCGACGTATAAGCACAACATCTTCTGAAATGAAGCCCTTTTTAATGAAAATATGAGCAACAATTGTAACGCCCCATGCAGACCACTAACCCAGTATTCTGATTTGATTCACAAGTCACACCACATGACCCAAAATGCTTAAGCCCAAAGTACTAGTAGTCTCTTACATAGTTTGTTATATACTCATGATCACTCATGTAAATAACCAATGTGAGACTAAACATCATCTACCCCAAATCTGGGATATTACAAAGATCATACTCGCCTTCCCCTCGGGGCCGGGCCAACGCTCATAGCTAGTTTGATCCATATTACTCTTGTCACATGATTTACAGTAGGTTTTGTTTTAAGTGATTTGATTATAACACATTAATTAATATATAATTAACCTAGTTTTCTTATATGACAAATCAATTTCCTTATTATTAGAGATAATCAAATTGAAGAGCTCAGAACGAAGAATTTAGATTAATACACAGGACCCAATGTAGCTCTATTATCGCCCAAATCAAGCATTAGAGTCCCTTACTTCAAATAATATTAACAAGGCCAACTTACATATTTTAAAGAATGAGTTTGATCTTGACTTAATTAGCATTTTTTTTTAATTTCTAGTATTTTTCTTGGTAGTTATTTTTTATTTTATAAAAATATTTTGCCATTGTTATGACGATAGAAATTAGGAAGTTAAATATTTAATCGAATTTATAGTAAATTTCATGACCAAAACAAGAAGACAAAAATAACTTTAAAATCTAACCTTTTTATTCAATTTTTTATTTACTATAATTTATCGGTATAATTTATGATATATATTTTCTTTGTTCCTCTCATTACCTTCAAAAATAAATTTCTTTTAAACAAAAACATAGTTGCTCCGTTCCTAATTATTTCATTTTGGGATGTTCCAAAATGTAATCGTTTTCTCAAAGTGGAAGTAAAAATTTGATGATTTTCGAAAAATTTGAATACAAATGTTGCAATGTAGGTAGGGTATACGAGTAAGATAAATATGATGATATAACCCAATTTGAATTTAGATGAAATTATTTCATGTTCCCTTAAAAAGTGAAAATTTCTAAAAGAGTATTAGTTATTAACGGAGTGAATAATCTATGCAAGCTCTCATTTTGCGAACTGAACGAGCAGACAAAGAGTAGTATTTTCTGTTTTCTGCAATATCCCTCGCTCTCCTATGTTTATCAGAAGCCTCGCGTGGGGCAACACCCCACCCCTCCTCCTCCTTCTCCTCCTGTTTTCAGTAACCTGCAACGGAAATCAGAACCAGCAATCCATCAACTCCTGTGGAGACATTCACAACATCAGCTACCCTTTCCAATTACAAGTCGACCCATCCCACACCTCTAAGGACGGAGATTTCACTCTCTCCTGCGACTCAAACAATCGCACAGTCCTCGACCTCGTCTCCGGAAAATACTACGTACAAGCAATCAACTACACGGACACCTCAATCCGTCTCGTCGACGTAGGAATCCAAACCAACGATGCTTGCTCCTCTTTCCCTCTCTCCTCTTCAACCCCGCTCGATTTTTTCCATGGGGTTGGTCCCTACCATGCGTTGAATAGCATGGTCGTGTTTCTCAGTTGCGAAAACCCAATCCAATCTCCTCTTTACATAAACAGAGCTGGTTATTGTAACACCACCAGAGACGATGCCGCAAATGGGTCTTATTTATATGCTGTGGCGGGATATAATGTTAGGGTTTCGGATGTTGCCGATTCGTGCCTTGTGGAGGCATTATGCGTTTCTTCATCGCCGTTGATCAGTGAAGGGGGATCGAATCTGACGTGGTTGGACGTGAATAGGGAGTTGGGGTATGGGTTTGAGGCTTCATGGGAGTCTATTAGATCCTGCGAAATATGCAAGAAAACTAACTCCAAGTTCACCTTATCAAAGAGTCTCCTTTCCGCCTATTGTGGCAATTGCAAGTTGGAGCTTTCCTTCCTAAGTGAGTGAGATGATCTTCTGAATCCTTACTATTTGTTGGGTGGTTGTTAAAAATAATAATAGATAGGGTTTGTCTGTAAGTTTTTCAAACCCTCCTTTGTTCCTTTGACAAAGCTTCTTTTGAGGAAATTGCTAGAATGTCCTCCATCTTGTCTGGCATAATATGCTACTTCTTCTAATACCTTATATTACGTCTTCTAATGGTTTATGTTACGTCTTCTAATGATTTATTTTATGATAGAGGACACCGGAAAAAAAAAGTTAGTCATAACATGTCATACCATTTTGAATATTTTATGGCTTGTAATGATAAAAATGTTATAAACCTTCTAAGTGTTCATGTTACACCTTGTAATGGTCAATATATAATGTTATGCCATCCATGGTTTTTCTTATGCCTTCTAATGATTTTTGTTATGTCATTCAATGGTTCATGTTATAGGGGGACATGGTGTCCCCCAAACGAAGTGGATGACATTGTAGCATCTTCCTCTCTTTAGTGTTTTAAGACAATCCCACATTGCTGCTTAGATAGGAATAGTTTGAACCACTTACATACGGGAACACATCTACTACATTCATTTTCGAGCTTAGCTCTAGAGTGGGTTTGCTCCTATGATGCTTCAAACCCAAGAGTTGCACATACCCGTTCTGGCGAATCGATTGAGTGTGGACGGTTACAACATCAGTTTGAAAAGGTGCGATCCGCACCGTAGGATATAAACTAACGGTCATAGATGAAAGTATGGCTTCAACCATGTTAGGCTTATTTCTAATTCCAACTAGTTTTCGCATAAATTTTGGTGTAGCATGATCTCTCTTTTTCCCCTATTTTTGTAAGTATTAGTAGAGTAATAATTTTCTTTCACTTACATAATTCTGTTCCACCCCAAAAATGCAGGCCGCTTGTGGATACAATTTCTACGTAAGTATTCATTCTCCGTATTTTGTGATTGTTTGTGAAACTGTAAGTACTCCTTTTCAATTAGTTTTGATTTTTGTGGAACCTATAAGATCATATTTTGCAAGTTTCACTCTCTGATTTCCGCATATATCGCTTCCAGAATGTTTTTTTCTTCTGCAGCATGATGCTACTGAAATCTATTCACCAAATGTTTTTTTTCTCTGTGAACGTTTCTTTTAGTTTAGGTGCATTTTTCATCAACTCTTTTTTCTGTAACTCTTTTGTTTACATGGCTAAATTTTTCATTCTTTTTCTTCACAGTCAATCGGTCACTTCTGCCCTATATCATAGGTAAGGCCTTATCTTTCTTATGATCTTTTCTGTTATGGACCAATGTAAAACAACATATATAGTGAAAATGACGTAGTGTACAAACCAGAACGATAGAGTAATGAAGGCCAAATGAAAAGTGACGTGTATATAACTCACATGTCACATTCAAATATGGACATCTATTTTCTTCGTCTTATTGCTTCATTTTCTTTGATTGCAATACACAGGAGCAGTCCTTGGAGCCAGACTTCTGTGTGCACCATGTGTTTTTGGATATTTAATCTATAAGTTCAAGAGAAGACATTTATCCACGTTTGATAGCATAGAAGGTTTCCTACGAAGTCAGAATCACCTTGTGCCTATTAGGTACTCCTACTCGGACATCAAGAGGATTACCAATGGATTCACAGACAAGTTAGGGGAAGGAGGCTATGGTTCTGTATACAAAGGAAAGCTCCGAAGTGGACCTCTTGTAGCAGTTAAAATGCTAAGTAAGCCGAAAGCTAATGGACAAGAGTTCATCAACGAAGTTGCTACCATCGGAAGGATTCATCATGTCAATATTGTTCAGCTAATTGGATATTGTGCCGAGAGATCTAAGCGTGCTCTTGTATATGACTTCATGCCTAATGGGTCTCTTGACAAGTTCATCTTTTCTCAAGAAGGAAAGTTGTCCTTAAGTTGTAATCAAATGTATGAGATTTGTCTCGGAGTGGCTCGTGGTGTTGGATATTTGCATCAGGGTTGTGACATGCAAATCCTCCATTTTGATATAAAGCCTCATAACATTCTTGTTGATGTGAATTTTACTCCAAAAGTTTCCGATTTTGGGCTCGCAAAATTATATCCAACGGATAATAGCATTGTGACAGTGACTACAGCAAGAGGAACCTTGGGCTACATGGCTCCAGAGTTGTTCTACAAAAACATCGGAGGTGTTTCCTACAAAGCTGATGTTTATAGTTTCGGAATGTTGTTGATGGAAATGGCAAGCATGAGAAGAAATTGGAATTCGTCAGCTAATTCAAGTCAAATTTTCTTCCCTTCATGGGTTTATGACCAATTCGCAGAAGGAAAGAACATTAAAATTGGAGAGACCACCGAGGAGGAGAGTGAGATTGTAAAGAAGATGATGTTAATTGCTTTATGGTGTATACAAATGAAGCCTAGTGACCGTCCTTCCATGAACAAAGTCATTGAGATGCTTGAAGGAAATATAGAACAGCTTCACATGCCTCCAAAGCCTTTTCTGTTTTCACAAGTTAAGCAGGCTGAAAGTAATGGAATAAACAAAAGATTATCCAATCTGTCAGGTGCTTGCTTGGATTCTCTCACGCATGATATAAGCGGACGCTAAGTTCTCAAGACGAAAAATTTCAAAAGTAGGGTTAATCACAATTCCGTATGGTTTGCAAGACAAGACTTTAAGTTTATGTAATGCTTTTCTTCATGAATTAGCATCCTTAGGCGACCACTTAGCAGAGCTTGTTCCTTGGCTTTGGATGAAACGAGGGGAACACTGACAATTAATCTCTATGTTTACTTCTACAAGAGTCGTATTATTGTTCATATTGGGGTCGAAATTTGTCTCTGAAATCTTATTATTACACCATTTGTATTTTGACAAGAAATTAATCTAAGAAATTTTAGAAACTTGATTGAATCATATTCGAGGTCATGAAACCCTAGAGTTCATTCAAATTTCTTTTGTTTTTACGCTGTCAAATTTCAAACCGTTCACTTTTCAAGAACAAAGAATATTAGATACAATATTTGCGCCTGCGGCGAGTGTGTGCTCCAGAGATGTGTTCTTCGACCTGTTCACTGGCAAACGAAGAAGGAGGAAGCTAAACAATGGGTCTTTCTTTGCTCTTGAGTTTGTGGAGTTCGTCGACTTCAGTCTGCAGACTCTGCACTTCCTCTGGACTAATGAACTATTCCCTTCCCTGAGCTCCGGTGTGTTCCACAATGACTGATTGAGCAACAAGAGCAACACCTAAGGTAGCTGGAACCTTTATGGGAAATAGTTTTTTGGCTCTTTGATCTGAATCAATTGGGATCTGTATCGATGTAGCATGGTGAATAGAACTTTGACAGAATTTGGGGGGGATTGGTGAGAGCAGTGGTGGTGTTAGGAGAGCAAGTTAAAGAGATCAAACCGGGATAGTTGCAAGTAGGTGGGTGGTTGTCTTGAGGCGGAATGGGATGCGGATTTTTGGACAGTGGTCGGAGCATCTTGTTTGGCATTCTATCACCTCGATTTCGGGTTGGTAAATTACGTGAATAGAATTGAGACTTCAGTTCAAAAATACTAGTAATAAATTAGAGACTATCTCAGCCAATGGTGATTTGGATTTCTTTAAATTTTTTGAGGTAATCTTTGCATGCAACTGTCTTTGAACTTTCTTAAATTGATGACAATACAATAATCAATCGGTTAACATGACGGTATTGACGTTGGCTTGGTGAGCCCCACACGTTTATCAATTTATGACTACAATATTCAAGCTCATGTCATGGACTCCCTCTGAATTAATCTCATATATTCAGGCCGGCAAAAAAGTTGAAGCCATCAGTGAATAAGAGCAAAGTCAATCTAACAGCAACTGATTTGGGGGGATATGTTGGAGCTAGCATAACCAACAAAATATATGTAACTAGACAATGGCGTGGGGTAACCAACACCAATACCTTCATAATTGGTTGGTTCAGCTTGAATACTGTAGTTTTATTTATAGAAATTTTATTTAGGAAAGTCCAACGGCACTTATCAAGACTTCGTCACAGAATAAATAAATAAGGGCAATGCTAAAGATCTTAAATAACTTACAAACAACATCAATGCATGATACATATGTCACTAAAAAAATGCCACATGTACATTTAGTACATTAGTTTGTGACTCCAGACTTTTCCAATAAATAAATAAAAAGCATATCAAAAACACCGTTGCCCAAGTCGGAAGTTCTATCTACATAATTTAGGAAGCTGAAATCGAGGTGAAAGAGGGCCAGAGAAATAACAAACATTCAATATAGAGAAATTGATTTCCTTTTGAGAACTGAAAAGGAAATCAATAACAAATATTGAGTAACATGTCCATCTTTTTTATTCTCTTCTTTCTCCTATGCCTATCGATAGCCCAAGACGATTGCACTCCAAAAAGATGTTCCAAGCACGGTCCAACAATCCGCTTCCCATTCCGTCTTACAAACCACCACCCACCACACTGCGGCTATCCCGGGTTCGATCTCTCTTGCTCTCCAAATACCATTACCACTCTCCTCAACCTCCCCTATTCCGTTGAAGTTTTAGTCACCAATATTGATTACAAATCCCAATCGATTCACTTTAAAGACCCAAACGGCTGCTTCCTACAACAGTTTCAAAACCTCAATATGTCCACTACTCCCTTTCAATTTGTAGACAGCATGAATTTTAGCTTTTACAGTTGTCCTTCAACGAGGCGGAAGGATTTTTCTTGGATAAGTTGCCTCAGTGGCGATGGTCACGAAGTTTATACCGATATTGGTACCTCGCTTATCTATCTTGTGCCCCTGACATCTTGCAGAAAGATGTATGATGTTCAGTCGGTTCCCGCTGCAGTGATTTTTCAACCAGATGATCTGCAATTGAAATGGCCCCGACGAGTTTGTGGGAAGTGTGAGGCTGAAGGCAAGTTTTGTAGGTTTAAGAGTAACAACACTAGTGATGAATTTGAATGCTTCAATCCACCTAAAACAGGTATCCTCTTTCTCTAACTCCCCAATTTTTTGGCATTTAATTAGGCGGCGTTGCCCATACAATCAAGGTAGTTTCAATGAAACTTTGCATGTACACAGCCTATCTTGAAAACTTCATGAGAAAAAGTAACAGTATTTTTGTGAAGTTACCGTTGTCCCCATTTGGCTAGAGCCTTGTGGGAGGTCCTGCGTTGAAACCTGGCAATGGGTTACTCCACACTACTGCGTTCTTCAAACGCTACAATGTAGGTCGGTCGACATGTACCCAGACCCAGAGCCCGGAGGGCCATTGGATATTCATATGAGCGTTGGATTGAACTTCATAAACCTGATCCGTCTAACATTAATTCAGTGGGATTATCAAATCCTTCACTATTTGTCCCGTCAAATGAGCGGGCCTGGAAAGTGCGTAGCTGGGCTGAAGCTTTGAACAACACTTTAGCACACATACAAAGTATGACAAGTCTTCTCTATCTTTCACAGGTGGCTTGCTGATTGCAAGTGTGACTTTAGGCTCATTTGTGCTTCTTGTAGTCCCCATAGCAATGTATTGGTTCCACAGACAAAAGGAAATAAAGCGGAATGAGCATCTAAAGATTGAGAGGTTCTTGGAGGATTATAGAACTTTGAAGCCGGCAAGATACTCGTATGCCGATATTAAGAAAATTACAAATCAATTCAAGGATAAAGTAGGCCAAGGAGGATATGGAATAGTGTACAAGGGACAACTTTCTAATGATGTTCATGTTGCAATTAAGATCCTCAATAATACCAAGGGAAACGGGGAAGACTTCATCAATGAAGTGGGAATCATTGGTACGATCCACCACGTCAATGTGGTTCGCTTAGTTGGATATTGTGCTGATGGATTTAGAAGAGCTCTCATATATGAGTTCTTACCCAATGGTTCCCTAGAAAAGTTTGCATCATCTGATCACGACAAGCATTTACTTGGATGGAAGAAGCTGCAAGAAATTGTCATGGGTATAACTAAAGGAATTGAGTATCTTCACCAAGGATGTGATCAACAAATCCTTCATTTTGATATTAAACCACATAACATCTTGTTGGACGAGAACTTGAATCCGAAGATAACAGATTTTGGTCAAGCAAAGTTATGTTCGAAGGAACAAAGTGTCGTATCCATGACTAGTGCTCGAGGTACCATTGGCTATATTGCACCAGAAGTGTTCTCAAGGAACTTTGGGAATGTGTCATACAAATCAGATATTTATAGTTTCGGAATGTTATTGCTTGAAATGGTAGGAGGGAAGGAGAATTTTGATGTAATGGTCAATAGCACCAACCAAATTTACTTTCCTGAATGGATTTACAATCGTTTGGATAGTGGAGAAGAGCTAGGAATCCATATTCAAGATGAAGAAGATGCCAAGATTGCGAAGAAGTTAGCAATTGTGGGACTTTGGTGCATTCAGTGGTACCCAGTTGAGAGGCCTTCAATGCATGGTGTGATTCAAATGTTGGAAGGAGACGAAGAGACTCTGATCAAGCCTCCCAATCCATTTGCCTCCATAAATCCAATAATGGTTACGGGACAAGCAAGTGGAACGCATCTTACCAACGAGTTGGAAGCTATTGTTGAATTTGAGTGAGAAAGATACTGTGTATATCTCTTGTATCGTCGAGTCTGAGTAGAAATTCCCTATCATCAATTGACATGTGACAAATCCTTTATCTGCCGATGTATAGCCTGTTATTATTATCTTCATGTTTTGGATAATTGATGGGATTCTAACCCTAGCTTGCTCTCCATGATAGCAAACTTTTCATGACAAAAAAAAAAATATTGTTGTAGATTCATAGTTTTATTTGTTTGGAAATTTACTGATAATCGCTTGGTCTAATAGGACTTAATTCTTGCAATCAAAAGATGCTACAATCATGATACTCTCTCAATTCTGCAATTAAGAAACTAATTTGAGACATATTGGCCACTTAAGAAGTTTTTTTTTTTCTCTCTAAACCTTTCTTTATTTCGCTCAACTTATGCAAGAATCTCCGGGAGTCATTTTAACCATCTTGTTGAACTCAAGCTTTAAAATGGAGGGGGGTTGCAAGCAAGCTGCTGTGCAGCGTGTTGCGCAAAAAAACGGCGTAGTGTCTTTTTTGGGTCATCCCGTTTCTGCAAACAAGGGCTCCGTTTGGGTTTTCCTTTTCTCCATTTTTTGGGTGCTATATTGGTGCCTTGTTCCAACCGTTACTGCGTGGTGTTATCTTCCAACCAAAACAACTTTGAATCAACACATTCAACTGGAAAAAAGCATACAGAAGACGTAAAAAGCATACAAAAGACGTCTCCTTTTCCTGAATGTCACTCCTTAGAATAAAGCATCTAGACTAGGCACAAGCAGCAACAAAGGATGAAAACAGAATAGAGATATCAGCAGCTTCACAAGCAGCAACTTAAGAAGATAACACCATGCAGTAACAGCTGGAACAGGGCACCAATATAGCACCCAAAAAATGGAGAAAAAGGGTCCCAAACAAAGCCCTTGTTTGCAGGAACGGGATGATCCAAAAAAGACCAAAACTACGCCGTTTTACTGCGCAGCACCCACCCCGTGTCCAAAATGGATGTAGTTATTACCTTCACGGGCATTGAAAATGCAATTACATTTTTAAAAAAATCTAAACCAAAACTTACACGGCCTGAGCTCGTGGCGATCGATCAGGAGAGTTCCTACAAACTGGACAAGTAGCGTTCAAGCGAAGCCATTCATCGATGCAATCAGCATGGAAGCAATGCTGGCATTCGGGCATGCTCCTCAGCATTTCCTTGGGCCTGTACTCGGACAAGCATATTGGGCAGGTGTTGTCATTGGGCTTCAGCAGACGTCGGCTCTCACCCAGGACTACTTTGGAGAACGAGTCTATTGTAGACCCATAACAATGGTGGGCTGTAGAACAGGTCATGAAGTCAGATATGGTATCGCGTCTCCTCCCCTATGACTTGACCCTGCCAAAAATGAAACACAAAAGCCCAACACCAAAAAGTAGCGCCGGTACTCCGGCTCCCATGGTTATAGCATACCGAGCGCCCCTTGGAAGTCCTGAAAAACTAATTGTTCGGATTCCATTTAGTCTTATTGAACTATTCACTGCAATTGCAAGAGTATCTCACATGATTCGACTTAAAATCCTATGTCGAATTTATCTGTTTTAGCATAACATAGAGAATTTCTATACTGATTGGCAAAACTTAGAGAAAATTTGCCAACATGGGCTGCTATAAATCACTTCTTTTAATGGCAAAAAGATATCAATCGTGGATCTTTTTGAAACTAAATTTTTTTAATGTATTCTTCGTTTATGTGATTTGATTATAGCACTATCAATGTATAATCAACTTGGTGGTTGCTAATATAAACTAGGGATAATTAATTTCTTGAGTTCAAAACGACCAAGTAGAATTGAAACAGAGGATCTAATGTAGCTCTAGTTTTGCCCAAAGCATTTTGGCTAAGTTTCTACTATGGCATTCCTGGTATTTTCGTCGGTAATTTTTTTTGTTACTTTTCCACAAGTCTTTCACTCACATACATCAACTAAATTGACTCTTAGCGACTTTTGATTACAGTGCAAATACGAAAAATACTCGTGGAAACTCATCTTTATAAGAGTCGTTCACGTTGTACATTAATAACTCTTAACATATTTTAAGAATAAGTTTGACCTGACTTGATCAATCTTTTTGTGAATTTTTTTTTTTTTTTTTTTGTTATTAGCTATTCTTTATTTTTAATTATCAGTATATTTAGTCATTTATTGAGACGAGAGAAATTTGGAAACTGAAATTTTGAAATCGAATAATGACTGAAAAAACTTTTTAATCAACAAAACAAGAAAAGGACAATAATAAGTTAGGAATCCAACCTTTTCAATTCATTGTTGTCTTTTATAGTTACTCCTATTTGTTATAATTTCTGATCATATATTTTTATGCAAGCTACTTATATGGCGATGTTGACATCGGTTTAGTGAGCCCAGAACAATTATCTTTTTTTTTTAGGTCTATGCCCAAACAATTTTTTTATGGGTTCAATTTTTTATAGGCACACAGTGCCGGCCGTGAACATATGAGGTTTGGAGGAGTTCATGACATGGGGTTCCAAATTTTGTATGAGAAATAATTAGGAATGCAATTGTAAAAATTACAGTCTAATATGGGTAAAGCAGATAGAAAAAGTATAAAATATTGTTATGCTTAGCGCTGGAGAATGTTGTTTAAGATATGCCGAAGCAATTCACGATTTTAAAAATGCAGCCGTAGGGGCCGTTTCACCTAGGCCTGTCAATCAATCGGATTCAATCTAATTCTGATCCAAATCTCACATGACACCAATCCGATAATCCCAATCCAATTCCGATACAATTAAAAATCCGGCACCCTCACTAAAAGAGGGTGAACAAAAACCCTCACCCTGATTGGTTGAAATGGTATGGGGTCCACCAATCAGGGTGAGGGTTTTGTTTACCCTCTTTTGGTAAGGGTGAACAAATTTTTTTTCTACTAATCGTATCGGAAGTAGATTATATCCGAATTTGAATGAACTTAATGTGTAAATTTGGATTCGGATTTACAGATCGCATGTCCGATTTTCCAAATTCGGATTCAGGTTACACAATGAATTTACCAATTTCATTCTCGGATCGGATTTGTGCTATTTCAAATTCAAAACAAATTCGAATCCAATCTGATTCGTGTACAGGCTTACTTCCACCTTAGACGAAAGCCCGCCATGATGAAGAGCTCAAAACGAAGAATTAGAGTAAGAAACAGGAGCCAATGTAGCTCTATTATCGCCCAAATCAAGCATAAGAGTCCCTTTACTTAGTATATACTAGTGGTTTTTCCACGTGCGTTGCACATGGCACATAATTGTTGGCTTTCGAGCATCTATAATTTTTAATTTATTATCATAGGAACTAAAAAATCACCTTTTAATTAACAAGTAACCATAGAGAATGGTAATTATTCATCTCATATATATCCAAGTCTCCAACTACAGATTTCGATGTCAATCTCTATATTCAAATCACTCATTCTTTGCTTTCCATGAATCAACTTTTCCTCCCAAATTATTATTTCGCATGTGTTAAGTATACATCTAATAACATCAAACATCGGTCTCATTTTGTAAGCATTTTGTCGAGACCTTTTCTATATCTAGTGTCTCAACTAAAAATCTCTACTTTGGAGATGAGATATAGAGATTCATTAAATAGATCAGGACAAGTATATCATACTTTATCTTCAAAATAAATTCACCCCTCGCCCTCCATCGGTGCTTAGGAATTGGATGTTTGCTTCCCAGGATTACTTGATCGTCTTACACAATAGTAGAACTACAAATCACGTGCACAGCAAACCGAAAGCTGTTATGCATATATGCAGAGACGGAGCCAGGAATTTAACTACGGAGGGGAAAATTTTTTTTTCAAAATTTATTACAGGAACGAGCCTATGTAATTTATAGGAAATATTTTTTTTCCTATATAAAATTAGAAGTTTTTTTTCCTTTTTGCAGGGGCGACCGCCCCTACTGGCCCCCTCTAGCTCCATCCCTGTATATATGGGATGCATATATGCAAGGAACTGGAATTTTCGGATCCCCAAAATGGAGAAAATTTTAGGTACCGGTAGGGTACCAGTTGGCATGCATACATGGTACCTTGAGCCAATCTCAAATTGACATCTGTTCTCTATGTCAGATGATGCACTAAACGTCCCACGTAAGCTGGTAGCA
>JAXBDA010007848.1:0-16417 GCA_036023075.1 Gaultheria prostrata
AGTCAAAACTATATTCTTCAAACTCCTTGGAATCCCTATCAAGCTTATAGAAAAGATTTCCCCTAATTCTCATATCCTCAACATCATCAAAATCTGGATCATCATTCCTAACCACCCCATCAACTGCCTCCTTAACAAAACCCTTCCTGTCCAATGCCACACCCGTTCCTCTACACGCCTCAGCTATACCCGATGAAACCCGCCACGACTCATCATCTACAGTTTCAATTTTACAACCCTCCAAATGAGCTCTACCACTCGAAAAGAACGACGAAAGATGAACCCCACTTCCGTCCTTTCCAGATTCAATTCTCTTGTCCTTAACTGAAGATAATTGGGTTGCTTCATTTTCATTATTTAGAAAGGTTGAGGTAGTAGATGAAAAAGAAAGGATTCTTAAAAGAGAATGAGAATTTGCCAATGGGGAGAATGTGATGCATCGTCTTGAGAAAAATAATGTCATATGGGTTTAGCTACGAAGATTGGAGTAGGTGTTTTTGGAGGGGTTGAGAATTGTGAAACTGGGGTGGGATAGGTGTGAATTGGGTTTAGTGTTTACGATGGGGTTCTAAGAAGCATTTCATCGAACAGTTGGTAGGTGAACAAGGTTTACTCGAATTCCTGCTTGATTCGGAATGATAGTAAGATTTGAATGCACATGAAGAATCAAAGTGTAGATCGAAAAAAACGAAGACTAGGAGGTGGTTTAGTCTTGCATTCAGCCAAGAAGTGCTGGCTTCTCTCTCTCTGGTTTTCACGAACACAACTAGAGAGAGGACGATGCAAAGCAAATGGTTAGTGTCTAATCGGATGTACGCAACCTCCTCCTGAAGGCACTGCGATACTTAAAAGTCAATTAACCTAGCAATATAATGACAGCATTTCTTTGATCGCATAAACTTTACGCGATCAAAGAAATTAGGGGTGTCCACGGATTGGATCCGGCCGGTTCGGATACGGATTTGATCCGAACCGCTCAGAGCGGATTATGGTTTGTAAGATCCGGAACCATCCGTAGGTGACATTCAGATGGATCGGTGGATCGGTTCGGATACGGATTTGACGGATCGGTTCCGGATCGGGCGAATTTGGCATATTAAAGAAGGATTATTGGGCAGATCAAACACGATCCGAAGCGTATCCGGAACCGCCAGACAAGGAATTCTCGATCCGGAACCATCCGTTACATTCATGGATGGGTTAACGGACGGATGATGAGCAGATCGGATGATCGTTAGATAGCCCTAGCATAAACCTTGAGCAAGTTTTGTGCTCGTGCTCTCAATCTCCACCTCTCACCAAGTTTAGTAGTACATTTGAATATTTTTCAAAGACGTTTTCACACTCGCTTTGCATTCGATCCGCATACTTCTCTACTCTCTTAGTGTTTATCGTGTACTTTTTTATATAGATAAACTAAATTTGGACTCCAATTAAACTCATGCTCTCCATGTCATCACCAATACCCGTATCTTGGGAGTGATGACTTTCGATTGGGACGTTAGCGAATGCCACATGGCTGAGCCATCCCACTTGAAGTCCACGTGGCTACTTCCTGTCGCGTGTGGCTCCTTCCTATCGGATACGTCGGCCAAGCTGATCCAACTCCGTCATGCAAAGACTTAGATGCATGATTTGTTCGTCCCAATGATAACAGACAGATCTTGGGGCTTCTCCTCGTTGGGCTTAACCCATCGTACTAACGCTCATTCGATATCGATAAGGGAAAGAATATACAAATAACGAATCCTCTTCAGTTCCCGGTCATACCTTTCCCCACACAGATTTCCCCACACAGAGTTAGCTTAGCTGTATCCTCCTGAGGTTTCTCCTACTCTCTCAACTTCAACCACCACTTCACTAAAACAGAACACACAAAATCTGTAAATACAAACCAAATAGTATAGCTTTTGTGAAAAACTCTCACATTTCAATGGCCAAAGTGTCCAGATTTGCTCTCACAAATCTCCTCGAGGACCTTGACAAATGTTCCCGGTATCACAATATCCTTCATGGCCACACACCCCATCGCCGGAAATAATTCAGGAACAGAACTAACCATACTAACACATGTAGTTTGAGCTCAACAAACTAGGAAGAGAAATAATGCACTCATATTTGATGAGTAATAGACTGAAAAGAGCAGAGGCATACAGGTCTTTAAACCTGTCCTCCACACGAAACTTCCAGTTTCCAAAAATAAATCAATCCCAGAACTCAATTCCAATCACTTGCCCATTCTGTAAACAAGTCTGGAAAAACCTATCCCTCCATGAAGAACTGGTTTCCTACTTGATAGGGCACCAGCAACTTCAACAGTCAAATACAAACTCAGTGTGCCCTATACACACTCCTAAATGCATAAATTTTCGCAGAAAACAGCCAATCCAACTCGAACAAAGTTCAAGCCTTGCACCAGAAGGACGGCATTGGTCCATCTTACCCAACAACCAAAGAAACAAAGGGATCAGAGAAAATTGGCCGAGCATCATGCTACAACACAATATCAGTAGCAGTACCCCAAGCTATTTGTACAAGTTTTCTTAATTAATTTCCACACGTGCATAGTTCTACAAGTTTAGCCAACATAAGAAAGAGAACAAGTCCATAACAAAATCAAGATGCAGGATGAAGAGGCCAGGACTAACGATTACCACACATCGCTACCATTAAAAGGTTAGTGATTACAAACCATTTCTAGAACATTTCGTGATTAGGTTCATCATATCAGTGTCACCATCTTAATTGTCATGTCTACCGGTAATAGGCCTGATGATAAACTGGTGGAACTCCATTTCCGTAGCTTCCATAAGAAGGATAGCTCATTGGCGCTACTTGATAGGACCCAGTATGCGGGGGGACTGCTTCGGGTGAGTAAGCATATAGGTTGGACGGAGGACTCCTGCTTCCGTACATGGAAGGTCCAGCAGGATACTGTGGGACCCCAGCAGTTGGGTACTGAGTGTGCGATGGGGACCTGACATGAGCCAGAACCGCGGGAAAAGATGACACATAAGCATTTGTAGAGCGACCGGCTTTTGCGGGAGGCATTGGACCACCGTTGTTCGCTCGTGTTCTTTTGTTGGCGGGGACAGTAGAGGGCTTTCTCTTCTCATGATTCTTGGTTTTCTCTAGTTGTTCAAGTCGCTTTCTGAGATTTTTTGATGGGAACTTGGCCTCAAGTTTGTACTCCTCAATGCACTTGATGACAGCCCGAAGTGCTGACTGCTCCTTGCGTGCAGAAAGATGCTGCAAAATTCAAGTAATTACCACCAGTTAAGAGCATGTTATTTGGACAGTTATGGTGCCTTTCAACAAACAGAAAGAAAAAGGTATGCTAGCTAAAAAAAGATATGTGCACCACCAAGGCAGAGACAGAAACTATAAGGAACATCATGCTGTAAGGTGAAGTAATGGCTGTAAAAATCAATCACAAAAAATGACATCAAAGATGCATAAATAAATACCGCAGCTCGGCCGGAATTGCTAGGATCATCCAATATAGAATCCGCAGCTTTTCGGGCATCTTTCAGGAAAGCCTGGAGCAATGGAACAGGTGGGAACCTATCCTCGAGGCCAACTTCAAAAGTAAAATGGACAGCATCAACCTGCTGTCCCCTGCTTATTAATTCTTCAATCATATCTGCACACAAAAATTCCAACTCAATTATGAATCCCCCAATGTTATTCTCCAAGTATATCAGAAATATTACAGCAAATTGTTAATGGCTTGAGAAAGCAAATTCACAAGAGGCTAGCACCAACAATAAAACAATCAGAATTCAATTGAGTTGTGAAACTTAGATACATAAACAATTAAGTCCCTTCAAAGAACATCTTTTGAGTGAGTCATATAAGTAGGTCTCTAGGTAATATTACATCACATTAACCTACTTCTTCGATACTACATTGTTTGTCCATTTTCGATGATCATGCACTTAATAGAGATCTTGTGATTGGTGAAAAAATAGGAAAAATAATTCACAAAATTCTGTTGATCTGATTAATGGCAGGACAATCAAAATGGACAAACAATGGGACAGACAGAGTATGTCACATGAGTCCAATTTAGTTTCCAATTAGATTTTAGATGACAAGTGAGCCATCAACCAACCAAGGGTGATACCTTGTCTCTTTCTCCATGCTATCAAGTGAATTCAAAGTTGCAGACTGGGGCTGTTTAGATCATTCATCCTCCCGAGAACACGAAAGTTCAAATTCTTCTTTGGCTAATCCTGCTCATGCACTCAATGCTTGCAAGTCCTTTACTACGAATTTTTGCAAATTAAACTGTGTCGTGACTCATAAGCATCAAATGGAAATTGAAGTTCAAGTTAGTCTGGTTTTAGGGACTTAGATAATTGAAACAATCAACGACATTAACCCTTCTAACCATTTCTGCAAGACTTCCACACTACTGTGCATTAAACATGTGCCTAAATAACCTAAAGGGTAAAAATATACGTTGGGCTTCCTCCAGTGCCTAAGACAAACTCATGTCGCCAACCAATTATGAGTGATATAGTTTGTGTGCCACTTGAGAGCAGATGCTTGCATCCAGCCTCTTCCATATTCTTATTTGCAACCAAGCTCAACATGGTCACATCAAAACTGGACAACCGTACGAAATGAAGCTGTTTAAGTTGACGGTAAGAAACAATATGATGAGGACAACAACAAGTAGTGAAGTGCACGATGAGTTATTGTTGCTATGAGTTCATCATACTCTTCTAGGAATTTTGGTTATTGCAACAATCCTAATCAAAGGGCAGCATGGGTAGTTCAAGGATTGGCAATTGCCGCGATTCAAGGGTCATCCATGGTAGTTGGTAGGGTTAAGTCAAGGGTCGTCATGAATCCAGTACTTGCATTAATATTCATCTAGATACATTAAACACATTATGCTAATTCATTGCATGTAGTATTTGTTAGATTCTACGTCTGCATTTATATCTAGGTTCATTCACATGTCTCAACACTTGGTATAGTTGTATGCGTTTAGTTAGGTTCATTCACATGCATTTAATTAGGTTCATTTCACTTTATACTTCTAGGAATTCAAAAGGCCATTGTTTAGCCTATAAGATGGATATAACCTTTCTTTCCAAGACATAGATGATTAATGAATTGAGTTTACAAGGCTAAGGCCATTGTGATTGGAGTTTGGGCTGCGGTCCTTCCTTGCAAAAACCGCCTAACCTTTCTCTCTTCTTCTTCTTATTCTTTCCTTTCTCCTTCTTTGCGCACTTACCCCTATTACTATTCTTATTTCCCACAAAAAACCACCATGATTCCTATTGTAGCAAGCGTCCTAAAACCGTCCTACATCACAATAGGTAGAATGCGGGCAGAAAAGAACGAACGCATGGTAACAGGGGCAGGGCAACCAATTCCACTAGTCAACTCATGTTGTAAAAGAAGTCTCAGTTGAGTCGAGGACAACAGTCGCCTACTTGTGTTCGAGGCTTGCAGTGTAATTACAGGGGCAGCCAAAAAAATTACCCAAAAAAAAAACCTTAACAAAAGGTAAAATGCATGGTCAAAGTGGCATTGAAGGGGTTTATTTCAAATGAATTAGTCCCAGAAAACGTAAATTAATACAAGCAACATGTTCTAATGGTAGAGCACAAAAATGATAAACAACAATGTCAAAACAAAGACATGTTGACAACAAACCAGGCATCTTATCACCCAAACCCAGCGAAACAGCAAGCTTGGGCATTTGCTTCCGCCAAGCCGACCCAACAACAAGCTTCCTATACAAATCAACATCTTCCTTCTTCACAATCCCAAAAGTAATTAAATGCTGCAAAAATGTGTGCACATCTGGAGCCTTCACATTCTCAAGCCCCCCGCGCAAGTCCAAGCTCTTCTTCCACGTCTCTGCTATCTCCTTTGCTCGTTCCTTCACACTCGGTGTCACCAAAAGCCGTGAATTGCCCAGAATCGGGTCAATCACTGCTGGAATCAATGATTCCAACATCAGAACACACGCCCAGCCCAAATCATTTGCCCTCTCGCTCTTCTCCACCCGCTTGTCCACCGGAAACACCTGTTGGGAATGTAAATTATGTAGTTACCCTCGCAACACCTTAAACTTTAGAGCATCTTTCAGAGACTCAAAAAATAAATCTTTTGCTCCGTCAGCGTATCCCTATTTGTACACAGTCCAACCCAATTCTCCCTGTCTATTGATAATTTGATACACTTCCTCTGAAACAAAATCTACCTACCAAACTATCGATATCAATCTATACACTTCAAATACTCTTGTTCTCCTACAAAGTCAACATACCCTACAAATTTTAAGTTTAATTGATTAAATACTGACTGGATATATCGAATATCAGTCTCAACACTCATTTGTATACATAAATGGTGCATTTTGGTGTTGAGCCTCCACATATAAAATTATCCCCATTTCAGAGCTACCATGTGTGACATGGTTGGGTCAAGTTTGACCTCCATTTAAGAGTTTTAAGAGCTTGGTTGGAGTTGCTTTACATGAATTCGTTATTAATTACTCAAACAAACAGTGCTGCAAATGAGCCGAGTGGAGCTTTGAAGTGTTTGAGCTCAACTCGTTCAAAACTAGTCTAGCTCGAACTCGAGTCCAGCTCATATAATCGAGCTGAAGCTCGGTTTGTTTTTTTATCAAGGTGTTCGAACTTGGTTTGTAGCCTCAACAAACGAGCCGAGCTTTTAGAATTGAGTTGAGTTACAATTAACTCAAGCTCGGCTCGTTTACTAAAGGTGCTCAAAACTCGAGCTCGAATCGTTTACACTAATATAGCCAAGTCCATATTGACTCGAACCTCAAGCTGCTCGCCAGTCTGCACTAATATAGAATCACAGCACGTAATAGATTTTGTGTTCAAACCTCATCAGCCCCCTTGCTAATTAACACGATTTAACGTAATATTAAAAATCAAATACCTCCGAAATAGCTTCCAACACAAACCTCGCCGGATCGACGCAATCACCCAAAGCCACCGGCATTTGAGCCCTTATCCCCTCCAATTCCTTCTTCCTACCGGTCACAAACCTCCACATCCCCTCAGCATCCATTCTCCTACAGTAAAACCTCAGCTTCAACAACAATCCATCGGAATCGTCAACTTCACCTTCACCGCCACCAACGGCGTCGTTTTCCTCTCCCAAACCGATTACAAAAACGGATTTGAGCTCCTCGGCCTTTTCAACCGCGATCGAAACGGCGTCGTCGACGGTGGACTCGCGCTGGTCGAGGATTTGGAGGGAGTGGTTGGTTTGAGAGTCTAGGGTTTGGAGTTTGGATTTGAGTGAGGAGGATTTGGTGAGGAGGGTCTGTTCGAGCCAGGTGAAGTGATCGGTGAGCTCTTTCCAGAGGAGAGTGCAGGTGGTCATTAAGGAGGTTTGTTTCTGAAACTCGTCGAGACTCGGCGGCTGTTGGTGAGTTGGCGAGTTGAACTCGCCGCCGGGGTCGGGGAGGGAGCCCATTGTGGGCTCTATCAGCGTTCTGAGCTTGGGGGTTTGAATTGTGAGAGAGGAAGCACACACAGAGGAGAGAAGGAGAGAGAGAGAGAGAGAGAGAGGCGTTTGGCGGTGGCGATAAAGCCCTAGGGGGTTCCACTAAAAATAAATAAAAAGATTATTGGTTTTCGAAATGAACTGATTTTTTGTTAGTAGAATGGGACTTTAAAAAAACTTCGTTACCATCACCTTAAGTCCACTAATGCTTTGGTAACCATTCTGAGAACCATATTTTGAGTATCATGTGATGTACAAATACGAATCACAAAAGAACGATGTTGTCGCAGGCAATTCGAGGCCCGGTCATTATGTTGGCTCGTTGGTAAACATGTTAAGTTCAAGCTACTTTAGTAAACGTGACGAGATCGCATTCAAGTTTCGAGACGAGCTCGAGGAACTTGTAACTCTGCTCGTTTATAAACATTTTGATCATTTGTAAAGGCTCAACTTGTTATAAAGGTTCGTTTAATAAACAAATTAACCTCGAATACCTCAATAATATAGGAGCCGAGGCTAAGCTCAATGTTTGAGCTTGGGCTTGAGCCAGGCTAGTTTTGAACGAGCAGAGCTCAAGTTGGGCTCTACAAGGAAATGATAGTCTATGGCTCCATAAAGAAAAGTTATTGGGTGGTCTTGGGATACTACCTCTCGATGTTCAAAACCTCTCAACATCGCGCATGTCTGTGGAGTTCACCATTAAGTATATTGACAATATAGAAATATGGTGGTGAGAGATGTTGGAGTGTGGAACATACAAGAATGTAGTGTTGAGAGATTTTGGAACACCACGTGGTATTGCTCTGGTCTCACGGTGCCCCAAAACCACTGAAAAATTACGTATCTGCAAGGCACAACAAGGGCATGTATGCCCTTTGTGGCTACATCTAACCTAATTTTATGATTAATTTTTTAATTTATGAAGTGTTTATGTGTAAGAAAGTTATATTAATCAAACACATATATAGAATTGCGATTATGTAAATCAAACTTAGGATATATTTTTAGAAAAATGATATTGGAAGTGTGCTTTAAAAATTGCTTTGCTTGCATTTTGAGCGCAAAAAGACAAATTTTGAAGTGTGATTATTAAAAAGTGGAGTACGAAAATCATTTTCTTATTTTTAAATCTCTTTAAATTTCTAAGCCAAGCATTTGTATTCCACTGTTCTAAGTTGACTCCATTACGTGGAAGGGGCTGTTTGGATGGTTAGAAAAGTGGGAGGGGGATAATACTGTGGAGACTTTCCAGAAACCGAAGTTGGATCAGGAAAAGAGCAAAGGAAAATTGAAGGGAGGAGCTGAAAAGCTGGGGGCCAAGTGGGTTCTTTGGTGGTGGCCCATTTTTACTTGTCCACCACATGGTTTGGTGGTGGTGGTTGTAATCAGATAAAAAAAAAAGGTAGGGACATTGCCAATGTCCTTTAAAGATGTGCATGTGCATTGTACCTATACTCCAATCAGTAGGTGCATGCATGCTTATAAGTATTTGATAGTATAAAAGAAAATGATGATCCTTTTTTTGGGTTCAATCAGAGTATTCGAGTCAAGTTACGCACACCTCGACCAATCCCTCTCGAGTCTAATCAATGGTAGGCCGCCATCCGAAACAAAGAGAATCCCAAGAATCGAACCTTAGTCAATTGTGTGCGGAGCAAACCACCCACCAACCCGACTAACCCGGGCTTACCTAGAAAACAATCTTTGGATCATGTGATCCTTGTAAAAGAGTATCTTTGTCATGAACTTTTTGCATTTTAAAATCTTCAGAGGTTATATTAAATTGCAAACAGTGACTCAGTATTGTGTACTACATCATGCAATTTGCGATGGTACAGTTAAAACAAGGTTCAAGAGATGTTACAACATTTTCGCAATCCCCTTCTCATTGGTTTTTCCACAGGGAGCTTCTTTAGAAATTGCAGGTTTTTAGCAAGTATAAACATATGTTCATAAGCAATAAAAAACTATTACGAAGGACACTATCGGTCCGAAATACAAAAAACAAAAAACAAAAAAACAAAACAAACCAAAAAAGCCGCTCAGTCATCTAGCGAAAGCGCCCTTAAGATTTACTGCACAAGCTTCTGAATACCCTTGAACATTCATTGCCAGACCAGTACATGTAGCTGCAAATTACATCGGTTTAACTTCATTGCAACTCTGTTCAAAAAAAAAAACTTCATTGCAACAGAACACAGAGCATCAAATTACGTCAATATCCAGTTTATTGCAACAGCACTGCTTTAATCAACGAAAATAGCTGCACAATAAGGGGAAAATCATTAGGAGAAATCCCAAAGTGCATAATTAGAAGATTAAAAAGGAGAGGTTGCACATGATACCCGTATGTTTATAATCATCGCACTTTTGCTGCAAGATTCGTATCACGTACGTGACAAAACCCCTTTAGAGCTGCATAAAATGACAAAATGGTGAGAAGTCTTATTAAGTTTTATCGGTTCATATTTGCCCGGATACGACGCGCTTACGTAAAGTCAACTCAACAAAAAAGAAGAATTAGTTTTACTTGAAGCTTCCATGATTAGGTCAATAAATAAGCACTTGATCCTTGTAATGTCCCTATGAGCTATGGTCGCTCAAAGGGTTGGTGTCAACAACCATTTCCAAGAACAAGGCCTATGCTGAGATTCAACTTTAAAAGAAACAATAAGTAGATAGAACACAAACACCAAAGAGTATCCTCGTTCATGCCAGAATTATGTAATTAAGTGTGACGCCATGTGTAATAGCTGTTGAACCTTTTCTTTAAAGCATCTTCATAACAGTATTACCATATGAACCGCTGAAACTATCACTGCACTGGCCCATTTGAAGAAACCAAAAATGGAGCGGGATCAATTGTTCATGCAATCCCCTTTTAAAAAAAGGTATCTCATACCTTGGCACAGTCCCACGATGACGTGGGTTGTATTCTGTAGCTTGTCGAAGAGCTCTTGCAAAAGCCTTAAAGGTTGCCTCAATTATATGGTGAGAATTTTTCCCAGCAAGCTTTTTTTGACAAAAGTGAAGATATTACTTTACCACAAATAGTCAAGAACTGACATAAAGAACTGAAATACTAGGCCGAAATAATCACATCAGATTGGAAGTAACACATAAAGTTCTGTCATATGAATAATGTATATGCGGACTGTGGACTGTGGACAAGTTGAATTTTCTTCCCAAGGTTCTGTTTGTGAGGTTTATGAAATTTGAGGATTCAACATACCTGCCGGATATGAAGGGTCATGCCAGACGTATTAACCAAAGACTGGAAAAAGTGCTCCACCAGCTGCATAAAACAAATTCCATAAATGTATCAACGAAATTGTTGAAGAGAGAGTCGTAAGCTGAGTAGTATAAAGCAATCAAGAAGGCCAAGATCAAAATGGCAGTGTTAGACTGTACTAAAATTTTCAAATAACATCATCATAGCCAGAACTATGGAGACATACAATATAGCATCTTCAAGCAACCTCTATCATACAAATAAAAGAACATACAGAAAGAAGCTACCTGTGTGTCATATGTTCCAACTCTCGCAGTAGGAATGCATAAATCATAACTTAAATGTGGCCGTCCAGACAAATCCTATATCAGAAATACAGAACACGTAAGAAATAGCCAGTTTGAATAAGAAAAATAATACAATGACATATGACAAAAAGTGCTCAAGAAATAATAGAATGGCTTTATGTCAACAATTTTCAAGGAAAAACATGGTGCTCAAAATTTTTCCTCTGCCTTTTTACTCGACATGCTTTTGAGATCAAGTTACAAAATGCAAGCACAGAATACTGGGTTACTTCCAGCCTCCAGGTTCAAACACGTAGAATCCATACAACGGAGCCACAATAGGCTTTTCTGTCAAACTAAAACATGTGACCAAAAAGAAGTTTCAGCCTCCATCCCTTGCTATCTCGAAGTGATTTACCATGCAACCAATCATGTACTAAAGCACTTGGCAGCCAAAACAACATAATACCAGCTGGGTCTTTAGACTGATAACCCCTCATTATTTATAGATAGAAAGACACGCAATAACCATAGGTGCTGGCAACATACCAATGACACATGAATAACCCCTTATTATTTATAGATAAAATCAATAAATCCATAGGTGCTGGCAACATACCAATGACACATGAATTAGTGCTTCATCAAGTGGAGCTGAGAAATCACCAAATCGGTAAATTCCTTTTCTATCACCAAGCCCCTGGAGCAAAGCCTGCATGAACCAGAAAGTTAAGTTCTAAGACTCGAACTCATATACATGCATGAACCAGACCACTGCTTTCTAGTTTCTATACACGTACAGATACAGTTCAGTGCTAAAAAAATGAGGTATCACCAGAATGAATGATGTGAAGTAGCAACAAAGTCAATAGCCGAAACCCAAAGAAACCCTTACAAAAATTAACAGAAATTATAATACTTATATTCATGCTACTAATTAGAAAGGAACTCGGTGCAAATGGCAAACGCAATGTTGACCACTACAGTCTACAGCTTCTATGTTACATTCTAACACTTTCATGGAGAAAAGAGAAGTCAATTGAACAGAAATCGATAAGTAGTTACCGTTCCAATGGCAAGGGCGACATCTTCATTTGTGTGATGGTCATCAATATGAATGTCACCAGTAGCCTTTACATGCACGTCGAATAACCCGTGTGAAGCAAGTTGCTGATATAAACCCAAAGAAAACACAGAAATCATCACATAAAACTCACAGCAACATAACTGTTACACCAAATAAAAATATAAAACCTCAGCAGTTTTCAAAATTTCACATCGTAAATTCTTTACAACGATACACGTCTGGTCGGGGACATGTAAAATGAAATCTTTGCTTAAGGCTCCATCGAATGGAAATTATCTTCTCTTATCCCCATCCTAAACTTGTCTTTCACTTATTCTAGTGGAAGGTTGGAAGTTCAGCAGAAATTCTTACATGTTTTCACTTTAATTGCCTAATAAATGCATCTTTGTACTGAAATAGAGGCAAAATTCTTCTCAGGATAAACATACTCATAAAAACAGACATAACCTTAGAAATTGAAATTAGTCATTCATGAGAGAGATACTAACGTCCAACATATGGTCAAGAAAAGGGATCCCAGTGCTGCTATCAGCTACACCCGAACCATCCAGGTTTATTCTCACGGACACATTGGTCTCTTTCGTAACCCTTTTCACCTCTCCAATTCGAGCACCTACCATAAAAGGCAAACAGAAAATTTTGTATTGAGAAACAAAACCCAAAGGCTCCGTGTGGAGAGATGTAGATTTCAAATGAATGGACCCGACGTTCAACTCTGACAAAAACATAAGTAGTCTACTTAGAAATGGCTTGTGGAAATAGAGTCGAACATGGATAAGACGTAGAAGAGATGTATTTTAGTAGTTCGATAGTATCACAGAACTACAATCCTTGACATGAAGTCACTCCTACCCAATTGTTATTTCAGATCCATCATGACTAAGCTCTCAAAGAAAGTTCTAATGCATACCACCAAATCTAAATTGAACTATTTTTCTCAAAACACTAATATCAAATCCCTCCATTTAAACAAGTAGCTACTATACAAACAGAGCCTAAAATGTAATAGTATCACTGTATAACTAGAATCCTTGACATAAAGTCACCCTAACGAAATTGTTATTTCACATTCATCATGAGTCATGACTAAGCTCTCAAAGACTCAAAGTAAATTCTTATGGATACCAACAAATCTAAAATGGAACTGTTTATGTCTAATACTAATATCAAACCCCTCCAATTGAAACCCATAGCTATACAAAGGGAGCCTAAAACTTAGTAGTATAAATGTATAACTACAATCCTTATCAGTCACTCCTACTAATTTTTTATGAGAGAGTATCGGAAGACAACACGACACACAATAGTTTGCACAACATGCCTATGTGGCAAAGTCTTATTGGTAATTGAAAAGTAGCAATCCATCCAGTTGCCACATAGGCATGTTGTGCAAACTGTAGTGTATGTTGTTGTCTTCCTAGACCTCCTTTTTTGTGTTAAGGAATACAATCCCACATTACTTAGTATGGAATGGACGATCACTTAATATTCTAATATTCTTATAGTGTTGGGTTGGATATAAAATTTCTACATTTTGTTACTATATTTCATATCCATCATGACAAAGCTCTCAAAGTAACCCAAGTCTAAATTGGAGCTAACTTTGTTGAATACTAATATCAAAGCCCTCTATTTATAATCAATAGAACACAAACGGAGTCTAAATAATGGAATCGAATTGGAAGAGAAACCAAAGCTCGAGATTTTACCCGCCTCGATTGGTGAGGAAATTGCTGGAGAGCCATTGCCGTCGACCACGGAGGCGCGCGTGAGTGTTGACCGATTAGCGTCCATGCGGAGATGAGCTGAAGAGAGTGGTTGTTGTCGGAATCGGAGTGGGATGAGACTGGTCTGTGAAACCCTAACCCTAGTTTTGAGCAACGGAGAAGAAGAAGAAGTAGAAGGAGAGGTGAGAAGATGAGAACGAATCGAAAGCTCCATTTGTGTGGGAAAGCTGCGAAACCAAAATGACAAGGTGGGACGTAGAGAAGCCCAAATCGGCTGAGTGTTGTTTACGGGCTTGTTTGTCTTGCCATCTTAAACTGAGATTTTTTTTGTACAAATCTATTGTATTGGGCTACCAGGTCCACATAAATGATCGGATCTGTTCATTTTTCCCTTTATAATGTTAACTCGTACCCGTAAAAAATCAGCAAAATCAAATTTCAGTTCATCAGTTCATGCAGATTTTTATTCAAAATTAAAAACTACATGAACCGATGAGGATTTTCCGATATCCGATTTAGTTGATTTTTGATGGGTATCAGTGAACATTATTTTGAAAAACATAAACGGCTCCAATCATTCGTACAAAATCTGTTACATTTTCTTCTCATTTTCTTTATTTTTCTCACTTTCCTCTGAGTTCCAAACACCGTAAATTTTTTTTTTTTTTTTGGGCTTACACAGCTGTTTATTTTACTTTCAAATAGTAAAATTTAAACAAGATACAAATTGTAGTAAAACGAGTAAACAAGCAGGTTACTGCACCGTACGGTCTGCAAAATTAAGCAAACAAAGAGGAACTAGAAACAGATGATGTAAACAGAATACTTTCATCAGAGGTTCCTTGTTACATCAGAGCATTTCCCAACTACAGAAACTTCAGTAAATTACATGAAACCAGGGCCTAACAAGAAAGGCCTTGCCCAAGAATTACCTTAACTCTGTTTTCTAACAACAAAATTATCATGTTCATATGACAGATTACAAGGCCTTCAACCTCGGAAACCGCAAACCCATATCTAGATTTGTACAAAAACAAAAAAGGCTAACCAAAAGTATTGGTCTAACATACTCAGCACACAGAAGTTATTGGCCAAGATCTAGGTAAGCATTACAAGGCAGGGAACTTGACTTTATGATATCCACACCAACTCCGGTAGATTGCAGCAGAAACATCGGCTACCCACTCGAAGCCTCCTGTAACAGATACACAGTGTGCACGACTCGGACCAGAAATCAGAAAGTCATTTCCCTCAGAACTTATGGCTTTTTCATAGGTTCGATTTTCATGTTGCAACAAAGCCCACTATGCCGGAGGTGTATAAGCTGCATTCCAGCACATGTGATGATTGAAAATGGCTACCAAGATCACACATGATAGAAGATCAAAATACAAGAAATGCATGTCAAAGATTTATTTCTCAATGCATTCCAACAGCTTGAACCTCGGAATAACTATGACAATTCAGCTTCCATTGCATTTGCACTCTGATTATTCTGATCAGATTCAAATTGAACGGAACTGTCATCAGATGCAGGAATAGTTGGTACTGCAACATTCGCATTGATTTCCTCAGTTGCATTATCCGCAGAGATTTCGACGGGGGCATTTATGACATTTACCTCTTGAGCTTCTTTACCCATGTCGACTTCTGCACTTGAAAGAATATTACAACCACCTAGAGCAACTTGCAACTTCTGAAGCTGCATGCAAGTTGCTTTCCACCTCAAGGGCGTTCTGCTAGTTCAACGCTGAGTTCACTTGAACAGTACACTCAGCAGATACATTGAGCATAGAAACTGATGGAGGTGCCGGGTCTTTAGTAATGTCGTTTCCCTGGGCAGAAATTTCCCCACAAGAATCAAGATCAGGTTCAACACAAGCAACTTTGCCATCACTAACTGTATCATCAGTGTCACCCATGACCCACCCCAGAAGTTCGAATATCATTTTTGACTAGCGCCACATCTGCTTCATAAGAAACTTCTGAAGCCACAGGAATTTCACCTTCAACCTCACATATACTCTCATGATTCGAATCAGAGTTACACTGTTTAATACTCTCCTCTTCTTCACAAAGATTGGAAAGAACATGAGGCGGCTTATTGTTTACTTCTTCAGTCACACTATGAGTAGAACTGTCATCTAAAGAATCCAAAACAAGCGCATCACCAATGTCCCTCGCAGCAGAAGACTGATCATCACCTTGACTATAGCAACTCCTGTATCAGAAGCAACCTCCGCATTAGAAACAACTGAAGCCACAATCAATTTGCTCGACAGATCTGGTTGGTTCAAATGAGATGCAAGTTGCACACCACACTCGTCATTGCCATCAGCAGAAGATACAGAAACTAGACCCGGGTTTCCCATGTTTTTTTCTTCCTTGGCAGAAATTTCACCCAAAGAATCCAAAACTTTTACCTTTGCATCATGATTTCCATCTTTGTAACCCTCCACAAAAGACTGGATATTACCTTTGACAGGTTCGCCAACTTTGGCTTCAGATTCTGAATCCACATGCAACTTGTATTCCACGCGATCTGAAATGGAAGGACTCAAATCAGAGTTCGATT
>JAXBDA010007849.1:0-16411 GCA_036023075.1 Gaultheria prostrata
GATACAGAAGGAGATAAAGAGCCGTCTGCTGATTTTGAGGCGATGGAGCGAGAAGATGGATATGGCGTGACGGAGCCGTGGCTCTACCAGTAGTTAATTAGTTAGATGGCTCTGTTATTCTTTTTTTCAATTGAACTTTAAATAAGTGTTTTAAATTTTTAGACAGTGTTTGAAGTTAAATTATTTCGGCTAAAGTTTGAGGTTAATTTATTTCAGTTGTAATAAATTAGTTACTTTTTAATTTACAGTGGAGACTTCATATTTTGAGATTTAATGAAGTCATGATTTTAGAATAAATAAAGGAAATTATTTATTAACGTACCCAATTTTCGGGGCGTTACAAACAGTTTCCCATCCTCCCCCCTTATTTGTTGCCCTATTGGGAGATCCAAATATAACTTAATGAAATTTCAATTGCAACTTCTATGTCTCTAGAGCTCTTTTTATGAAAGGGTTATTGTTTATCAAACCTGCTATAGGTACGCACACTCGCGTTCGCAAAATGCACTCAATGCATCTTAACCGTCCATCTCAGAAATCAATGGTCCGAATTTTAAATAAACAATTCGCGCGAATGGTTTATTCAAAATCAGGAACGTCGAAATTACTTTTGGACAGTTAAGATGCACCTTCCGCACATTTAGCGTACCTGAGTGTGCGCAATTTATATAACCTGCAACATGAAATAAGGACCCCATAACAGATGAAAAAAGCAGTAAAACAGTTCTTAGTCTTTCACAAGGATTTTAACATTGGAGAAAAAGAATCCCATTTACATGGCTCACACTAGTTTCCACTGAGTAGCAAATGAAAAAGAGAACACATGTTACACGAGCTACCGCGTATAGCATGGGTTTATGCATCCTCAGATGTCACCAATTACCATAATACCCGAACCCTGTCATGGTCAGCGAAGTGGAAACCAAAGTTGATTCATACTTCACAAACTGAAGAGTCCCATCCACTCTGTTAATCACAAGTAAATCAGTGAATTATCTTGCTATCTTCCCCGGTAATGCTTTGTATTTATTTTCTAGCTGCAGGTAAAGAAGTATACAATGGAAGAAACAATTATCAACAAATGTCCTAAGTTTGCAAGTTATTAGGTATAATTGGGTCTCCACAATTGCAGGGCAAGAACTGTTTTGGTTTTGCCAAGAGAAAGGGAAAGCATTTTGCTGTAGTCACACTGCTTGCAGCTCCTATTCTCAGTTGCTATTGTTGTTCCCTTAGAACACCACAACTAGTGTGATAGGTTCATTTCTCTCCGCTCTAAGGGAGATATCCCGAGTTCGATCCTCATCGAGTAGATGCTCACCCCCGTTGTAGTCTTCTGCCCCAAAAAAAAAAAAAAAAGAACCTAATGGAACATTGATACCCTTATTTTCTTTAACATTCCAACACCTAGGAACCATACCCTCTTTTTTTTTTATTTTATCTTTTCCTTCATAGATTCCAAACCCTGTCAAGATCAAGGATGGGAAGGTATTCTCAGAATTCTTCTTCATATCGACGGTTCAACAGCTAAAAAATCTTTGCACACATATTAAAGACAATTAGGGCCTCTAGTTTTGACCGGAATTGGTTCAACAACTAGTGTTTGGTTAAATTTCTTACGGTCCGGATTAAGCATACATAAGCTATGTAATCTCACAAAGTGAAGAAATACAAAGTGATGGAAAAGAAATGGGACCGCTATGGTGTAGTTGTTAGATGCTGCAACTATACATATTCTACAAAAAGCCAAGAAGAGGCCCTTTTTGTTTTTACGTATGTATGATTTATTCTTTTATTGATTCGTACATAATTGATAAAACTATAAGAAACTAGGCCTTTTTGGCTTGTGATAAGAGTGGATCTGCAATATAATGGTGCCTGGAATATAAAGAATCTTTACTTTTAAATGGGAAGGGAACCGCCTTGAGATAAAAAGGTGCAAAAAGCTATCCATATCCAAATATCTAAAAAGAAGAGACAGAATTTTAAATCAAAGCAAGACTGACTCTACTGTGGCTACCAATTAAGTGGGTATTGGTCACAACGCGTTCTGCTTTGAGGCTTTGTTGTTGGGGCAGGTAGCTTACTGGATCCCTTTACTAATACAAATATGCGTACTTGCCTCACTTAATTTGACGTAACAAAACAAAACAAGCACAACGAAGGAAACAATGGGGATTTGCCTGGCTGCCTTCATCATTATCATCATAAAGATATAGTTAACAACTTAAGAATAACCTAATTCCACAGACGAAAAAAATCAGAAAAATCAAGGATGCAGTCTAGGGCTAACAAGCCTAGCAGTTGATTGTTCAAGCTTGGTCTCAAAACTTAACAAGCTTCAAAAATATGTTCAAGCTTATCTTGTTTACGAGGCTAGTTGATCTCAAAAGACCTTTAATCAAGTATCTCACGAGTAGCTTGAATTTTCCATACATCATAAGCCGAACATAGTTGTTCTATATGGAAGTGGGAATGGTCGAGCTTGGTTTGAAAACCTAACGAGCCTCAAAGAAATATTTAAGCTTAGTTTGGTTATATAACAAACAGATCTTGAACCGAGTTTCTAACGAGCTCAAAGTTTAGTACTAACTAGGTTCGTTTATCAGCACTAAATGCAGGATAGTGAAAGGAGTTCAACCGCTTCAACTATTGGTGTGACTTGCCTCTCTAGTATCCACTAGAAACAGTGAAGTATACATGCAGTTCATTGAATAGTGTGAAGGTTCTGAATATTTGTCAATGGATCGATTTGTTTTTGACATAATAGTCAGGCTACAGACTAAGTGCAGTGTGACAAAAATTCCTAAACTTAGTGGTGGTGGTGAGACCCTAAGGCAAATTACTGTTATGTTATGTGTTGTAACCATATTTTAAGTCGCTACGCATATTGTACTTTGTCACATGGATTCTGGTAAGGATGTCAAGTGCAGGTTCGCGCCTAAGTGCCGGACATAATTTTGCCCCAAGGAAACAAAGGTATGCGAAGGTATTTAACTTTCTTGGTACATTTCTTTTATTTTCTTAGGTAAATACCGTTTACAAAATGCCTTGCAGAATTTCATGCATGCTATAGGAGTTTCATGCATAGTTTCACAGTAAATTCGGACTACAAGATACACCTGCTAGGTGAATGACAATTAAATGTATGTCAGAATGGATCCTAAATCCTAATCCAATTGTAGCGTGTCCAACACGGGTAACTTAAACATTAGGGAGGATCTATGCAGCATACGTTTACTGAATGAAACTGCGCAATATAGTGTTGTTGGCGAGACATTGGCCCAAATTACTATGGCAGATAGGAACACGACGTACTTCCTTAAACCACAACTAGAGAAAAACTAACCCCAGTATAAAGATTTCACGGCATATTTATGTCCTGACTAAAAAACATCAACAGAAAGCCCTCTTGCCCCAGTTCCAGATATGAAAAATATAGTTGTTCACGTTTTCTAAGAGCAATGGGCTAGCCAAAATCTGGCAAACCTGAACTTAAGTACGATGTCAATTAATTTACGTTAGGGGAAACAAGGGGAAAGAAACAGAAACAGAAAAAAATTGAGTAATGAAGAAACATATTATAGAAGCCACTGATTTTAAAACTGTTCTGACTAACATCAGCCCATTGAGCAACGGATAGTACTCATATAGTCCATAAAAGTTAGAATTCCCTTGTGCATTTCACAAACCTCAACACAAATTCACATATTGAAAAGTACTTTTCTACGGATACCAATGCACTTTCTACATATTAATTGCCACCCTTCTGGTTAGCATTTTCCATTCTCGAGGCAGGAAAGGCAGATCATGCATATTTAGACCAATATAAGAGAAGGGAATACCATTACAATTCTCAAAATGCTTCACAGAAAAGACCACTAAAATTGCAGTAGAACAACCAACTGTACTCAATGACAGAAGAAAATGCTTTATAAATCACTAAAGACTGTGACAATCATGGTAGAACACTTCAGAGCCAGTCCTCTATAATGCAGTACTGTTTTTTATTTCCATCTTTTGAGCCCTCTAGGAACAATTAGATTGAAAGATTGACGCATATTTTCACAAGTAAACAAGATTAATATTCAATCTAAACAAGCCCTTGCCCCTATTACTTGACGTTGGCTACAAAGATTTACTTCCTCCCATCCAATCATAAAAAGAGCTCTGGTGTCCACACTTTTAACCCGTGAGTACGTAAGCAAAAGTGCAGACACAAACATTTGATCCGAAACGGAAAAAAAAGAAAATAAACACTTGCAATATGAAAGCATGAATAAACGAATATAGTAGATCATCAATTTGGAGGGTTTGACATACCAAGTTATCTGATAGTTGTACTTGGTATCACCAAAGAGAGGAGGCCTATTGGTCGACTTGACCTTCGGCAAGAGAAGTTCACCCAACAAATACCCAACAAATAATTTGCAGAAATAAGTAAGAGCAAGGATCAGATAATGATGTGTAAACTTAAAGAAGGAAGAAGCATAGAGAGAAAGCAGAAACAGAGCACACACAATGTTTATAGTGGTTCGGCTCAAACTCAAGCGTAACTCCACTCTTCAAAACTTCTCCTTGAATTCATCAAATGAAATACAAGCCTAACTTTCATCCCCAAAAAAAGACTCGCAAAACTGCCCATGTTTTTAGTATCAACCTCACACGTGTTTCTCTCTCAGAAAAAAAAAAAAAACACTCCAACAACAAACCCTGGGGTTCAACAACCACCCTTTACAATGACTAGAGAGTAACTGAGGAAGATAGAAGTACAACACTAGCTCCTTGATGAGTAGATTTGAAAGTGTATAATCAAACGATCAATATTAGGGCTTGAAGTTGGTAGAACTTTAATGCTTTGATAGCTCTTTTAACCTTCAAATTCAAGCATATATCTTGTAGTATAATATGACTCTTTGAGAGAATGGAGACGTTGGATGTAGGTTGGAGCATCAGACATCCTAAGATAGCCGTTAGAAACACTTCTCAGTACTGTAGCTCATCATTTAAAAGATCCAAGAAAGTGTAGACACTTTTTCTGTGAAAGAAATCTTGCTCACTGATTGAAAGCGTAGAAAAGTGTAGAGAATCATAATAAACGTGTACTCTCTTTCCCTAAAGTGTCAAATGAACTCTTGGGAGAAGCCTTGAAATTCAAAATAGGCCTACGAAGACATTCGCATGAGGCCTAGAGAAGAATAATGGATCAATAACGCATAAGAACAATGATCAACAAGATCTCTTAGAGTATAAAATCAATCAACAATGACTTTTTGAAAGAGTTGCATCGCTGAAACAAACATTTAAGGGGTTTCAAATTGAAAACATTCTAAAGCCAAATGAATCTCCCTAAATTTACTTTGCTATTGTCAAAATGATATACATGAAACCATAGGGTTAACAATCTTCTCCTTTCTTTTCAACGATGACAAACATTCTTCAAAAAGATTTCGAGATAAGACATGACAAATAAAAGCTCAAATGGGGTACAAAGGATGCCCCTATGTATAAGCATCGCACATCCATTCTCAAAATGCTTTGAAATCTTAACCACTTACCTGCTACCTCCACCATCAACAATAACTTCATTTGAAGAGTGCAGGTTGACTGTGGAAAAGACCAACCAAAGTGTCCCTGAAAAATAGCAGTAAAATACGTTTTAGAAAAAAATTCTCTTTTAGAATTTTAGGAAATCAGATGCCCATAATATGTCTTACAATGTATGTTGTTCAGGTCCAAAATCGTGGAACGTCGAGAGGAAGATAAAATAGCAACAACAAAAACAATTGGGAAGTCATTTTTGTGTTTATTTCTATGTATAACAAATTTAGATGGATATATGATTATGCTAATTTCACCTAAGGATATTCTACACTACCTGATAGAATCAACGCTATTGTAATCTGGGAGCAAAGTATAACGCCATTCGAACTTGTCCACCAATGACCTGGGAAAATCTAGAGTATGAATTCAAGACCAACAGATGTTTACCACGCCCGATCTTTCGTCGCAAACATGACTATAAATTAAGGAGTTACCCTTCTTTGAAGATTCAATAACGAGCTGGATGCTGAAGCATACATATTGAAGCTTCTGATGTTTGACCGGCCTCGATTCTTTAGGTCATGCTTCATTGGTCGTCAAGGGCGCCATTTCGATGTAGTTGGGAGGCTTGAAGTTAGGCAATCCTTTCAGGATTGGTGCCGCAATAGACGTGGGAAAATCTGGAGTCGGAGTCCCATGGGAGCAATTTCCTTCAATCCTGTCCTATTGAAGATCTTAAGGTGAAAACACGTGTAACGACACTGCAATTTCAATGCTTAACAGTATGTTCAAGTTCTTAGTTTTGTGGAGATCTAATGCAAGTGTTCAACTGTTTTCATGTTCAGGCAAATCCTCGACGAGATGAAAGTATACCATGACCAAAGCACCGGTCATGGTAACCTAGAGTTTGGGGTAACGATTGTGCGAGGCGATAAAGTGAAGTTTGTCAACATGTCAGTTGATCGCTTACGTAAAAGCTACTACGGAGACCTATTATTATTGTCTACTATATCTTTTTGATTGATTGCTTTGCGTCTAACTTGCATTGTTGTATGTACTATAGCTGTTTTCGATTACGTCCGTCATGACTTGATTGCTTTCTGCAAGTTAGTGTGGTATGCTCTAGGTGTGGATCCACACCGATACACACCTAGAGCATACCGCACTAACTCGCGGAAAGCAATCAAGTCACGATTGACATAATCGAAAGCAGCTATAGAACACATAACAATACAAGTTAGACCAAAAACACTCTATCAAAAAGATATGCAATAATAATGTCTTTGTAGTAGCTTTTACCTAAGCGATCAACTGATACGTTGATGAACTTCACTTTATCGCTTCGCACAATTGTTACCCCAAATTCTAGGTTACCATGACCGGTGCTTTGGTCATGGTAGACTTTCATCCCGTCGAGGATTTGCATGAACATGAAAATAGTTGAACACTTGCATTAGACCCCCACAAAACTAAGAAAACTTGAACATACTGTTTAGAATTCAAATTGCAGTGTCGTTACACGTGTTTTCACCTTAAGATCTTCAATAGGATAGGATTGAAGGAAATTGCTTCCGTGGGACTCTGACTCCAGATTTTCCCACGTCTATTGCGGCACTAATCCTGAAAGGATTGCCAAACTTCAAGCCTCCCGACTACATCGAAATGGCGCCTTTGACGACCAATGAAGCATGGCCTAAAGAATCGAGGCCGGTTAAACATTAGAAGTTTCAATACATATGCTTCAACATGCAACTCGTTGTTGAATCTTCAAAGAAGGGCACCTCCTTGATTTATCGTCGTGTTAGTGAAGGAGACCAGGCATGGTAAAAATTTGTTGCTCTTTAATTCATACTCTATTGTTGTTGAACCTTATACGAGAAGGTCACATTGTGTTGACCCGCCATAGTATCTGCAAAATAAAGAAGCAAAATGACAAACATATAAGCTCGGTGAATATTCTTTTTGATAAGTGAGCATCATACAACACTCAACAAACTATATGACCAATGTAATCTAGAAATCCACGAAGAAGAAAACATATTTTTGATCCTTTGGAACTGGGCTGTAAATCAGCCGAGCCGCTCGTGGCTCAGCTCGTTTTGAGCTCATTCATGCTCGGCTTGCCAATCAAACGAACGAGCTTGAGCTGCTATACTAGGCTCATTTTCTTGTCAAGCCGAACCCGAGTTTCAATGAACTCGGCTCGTGCTGGCTCCTGAGCCAGTGTATGTATATATATACTTCTCACATTGGCATACAAATGTACATCAACATTTACTCCACCCGAGTACCACGTGGCCACTCAAGGCAGTGGTAGCACAAGAAGTAGGAATCTTCAATGCACTGACTTGGTTTTATGGAGGAGAGAGAATGGTTTTGCTCCAAGTTTTCTAATATGCGACAAGCCTCACACTTGAAGAGTAAAGACCCTTAGTCCCACATCGCCCATTCAGGAAAACTGAAGGCAGTGTACACCTTATACATAAAGACCCAACCCTCATCAACTCGTTACAAAGCTGGAGCTTCCCATTTCGAGCTGTATGAGCTGAGCTCGAGCCTGCTCAATACTTGGGTGAGCCGAGCTTGAGCCTAGAAAATTAGCTCGTCACGAGTTCGAGCCGAGCTCGAGCCTAACAAATATATAGCGAGCTGAGGTCGAACAGCTCAAAACTCGGCTCGTATACACCCCTAGTTGGAAGTAGGCATAGTCTACTAGTTTTCTATTCCTTGAAGGAGGATCTTACACAAGTATTTCTCACGATGTCAAAAACTGCAGTTTCCTTATATAATAAAGTGACCAACCACACAAGGCAATGTGGTGATCCGTACCGTTCCAATTAGAAGCACGCTCACTATCATGCAAAAACATAGTGCATTAAAGGGGTCCCCTGTGTGCAGATTGAACACTATAAGTTGATGTCACATTAAGCACGAATAGTAAGAAGTACTTTTCAAGTCAAGCTCATACTTGCACCACGTGATAAAAAGAAATTGAATGACACTGGTTGTATAGTCGGCCTAGTTGGACTAAAAGGAAAAACCATCTACATCAAGATATAAACTAGCACCAAACAAACAAGGCACTTTGAAAAAATAAGAAAAGAAAACAAGAGCAAATGAGCATATGAGAACATTCAGCGAGAACTTGCTAAAATGCGAAACAGGAAAAAAAAAAGCCTAATGAACATCATCCAAAATGTTAGCATTCATCACATTTTCAATAGGCTAAGGTCAATATTAAATCTTCCTCCACAAATTACCCAAGTTATACATTCTTTTTATTCTCATTTTCCTACTCAAAGGAAAGTGGAGGAAAAAAAAAAGAAGCTTTTACCTACTTTGCTTCTCCTATCATTTCCTTCTTCATTCTTTTCCTCCACAAATCTACGATTTAAACACAACGTTAATGCACTGGTATTCGGAAACAACATCAAAATAAACACCATAAGTGAAAAGAGAAGAATTTGCCGATAAAAGAAAAAGTAAAAAACAAGAGAAGAATTCCAATACCAATGACGTGCAGTTCGCGAAATGGAATAAAAACCTTGAATCAACGAAAAATAGAAAACCCAACAAAAGTATGCAAAAAAAAAAACCTTAACTTTTGTCAAAGGAACTAACAACCATCATCTGCCTCATTTACATGGCCTATCATATCATAAAGAGCAAAAAGAATGGAAGGAAAAAAATGCACCAAATGCTTAACAGAAGTCTCAAAAGTAAGGAACTTCAAGAAAACTTCACAAGTATTGTACCTATTCAAGAAACCATGCGGCTTTGCAATCGAGCCACATCCCTCATGCTGCATGTACAAATCAGTGTTTTCAAATTGGGATACGTATCGTGTATCAGTTTTTTTATTGTACAGATCGTATCGTGATACGCATCGCGTATCTTAAGATACGTTTGTTGGAAGAATAAGAGTTTCTAATATTTAGTTGGACAAGATTTTTGGAAGAAAGAGAATACTTAAGACAAGGGTGGGGAAGCTTAAGTGTATTTGTATTACTCTTTAACTCAAACTTTTATTTGGCTTGGTACAAAATGGCTAGAACGTATCCCTATTTATACTACTCCATGGAAAGCTTTAGTCCAAAGATATTTTCATACAAGATGAACATTGAGGTAAATTTTAGAATCACATGTGACAAATTCTCACGAAAAAAACTCTAGATATTTCACAAGGATATTCCAGAGCTTTAAGAGCTAGATATTCTAGAGTTTCTAAAAACTAGATATTTATATCTCCTTCTATAAGATCTTTCGTCTTTGGGCTTTGTCAATTGGGCTTGTTTGGACTTTAATTTCTAGTGCCAAAATAGTAAATCTAGTTTATGCTTCGACAACCTTAGTCAAAATTAATATACAATTAAAAAGTAAATACACTTAATAACACCAACAAACTATGCTTGCATTTAAAAAAATATTTTTAAGATGCAAAATTTTCACTCTCTCAATTGGGGCCTATCACATTAAGGTTTTCTACTGCCTTTGTTAAGGAAAGAAAACAAAAGCAATTATATGATTCAAGCCAAAAAATACAATCCAAGTATGGATCTTTCTTCTATACACTACATTGAGGTTGAATTTCTATTTAATGGTTTGAAAAATGCCATAATTAGATCAAACAACTTAGATCAATGCATTTGGAGTTCCGCTTCTTGAAATAAGGTCAAAAAATTTTCCAATAAGTAATCGTAGGATATGAATCAAATTAGAATACACGTTGTATACGTAGGATACATGATCGTATCGTAGGATTTCTATACAAAAAGGATACGGGTGGGATACATATCAACTTTCGAAGGAGACGACAGGAATCATAGGATACGTATCCTATATCGCAGGTTTTTAACAACTATGGTACAAATATATATACAATTACTTAAAACCTAAGAGATTGAGATCTCGACCCATTCAAATTCAAGAACTCAACCCACAATCCATACCTACGTATAAATAAACTACTTAAACCTTAAATATCATACTAGGCTATTTTGGATCTAGGATTTTGAAGGAATATGCAAAGAAAAGTTTAGCTTCACAAAACCCTTCTCTTTCCTCTTAAAAAATGGAATCTCCAAACACGACCCTTTTAAGTCCTAATGGTTGTCAAAGAAAACAGCACAAAACCCTAATTTTCCAGCCTTCGTGATGCAAAAAGTGTCTCAAACAAAACCCATCACAACCCTAGAATTTATTCAATTCAAAAATGAAACGCTAATCACGTTGGACATGAACGTTTAAAGGATAATTAAATAAAAAAACCGAGCATTCTCAAATACCCCTGTTACACAAGGGATGAGTGCAAGGCGGTGGGGACTGAACTATTTCAGCGGTACCAACACCCTTTTGATGTTGGGGAAGATTAAAATTCAAGGGAACTCACATTGGGTAGACAGAAAACACATAAATGCATCTGAGAAACAGGTATGAACACAATAGAGAGAGAGAGAACAAAGCCTTTTTACTCATCATTCATCACACTTTTGAAATGTTAGCGCACAAACCGATCACACACACAATATGGAATAAGAAAACATAAAAGAAAGAATGCCAACAAGATTTTACGTGGTTCCCCAAAATCAGGGTACGTCCACGGGAGCGAGGGTGAGCTTGTTATTTGATCGAATGTATGCTAGGGTTTTTACAATAGGCAGTATTTATAACATCTACTCATATTCCAAACCTAATTACTCCATCCGTCCGGATTTGTTTGTCCAGAAACATACTTTTTCAAGTCCCAAAATATTTGTCCATCTTCAAAAGTTAAAGGATAAAGTATGAAAATTTTACTTTTTTGCCCATTTCCTAAAACTTAAAATAACAACTCAAAAACTAATTTTTTTTAAAAATGTGTTTACATTTTAGATTTTCTTTTGCACCGTATAAAACTTCTCAATGAGATCTATCAAACAAGATCCATATTGATAAGAAAAAAAATTTGTAACCACATTATTTTTGAGTTTGCAAATTGCACGTAGTTTCGTAGTAAGACTATCAATTTGGAATGGGGGAGTATTAAATGGAGGAATTGAGGGTAAAATAGGAAATCAACAAACTCAAAATGTAATGGAAAAAAAGTTGGAATTCCCAAAACGGACCAACAAATCCGGACGGAGGGAGTACATCGTACCATACCGCGGGGGGCGAACCCAAACCCTCGGGCCTACGGCCCAGCCCAATAGTTGAATCTGCGATAGGCCAGATGCTTCGCTCCGCTCCGCTAATATTCGTACCGGTGGAAATTTTTCTGTTGTTCTCTTTATTATTTTGGCTAAAAAGGCCAATTTGTTTATTTTTTAAATAAATTCTCATTTATTAGATTCTCGTTAAACTTTTGTGGATTATTAATTTTTCTCTCCAATTATTATTCATATTTTCAAATATTTTTCTCATTTATTTTTCTATTTCTCTCAAATCATTATCCCCTATTTTCAATAATTATTCTCATTTCACCCTTCAATCATTACCCAAAACTCAAACCCCAAACCCCAAACCAAACACGACCCAAAGTAGTTCAAAACAGAGAAGGGAAGTGGGGAGGTTTTCCAAATAGACACGTGTCATCTCTTCATTGGATTATGTTTACATATATGGGAATGGCAAACGACCGTGTAGCTGGTGGTCATTACGCTTCGTTTGGATGTTGGAAAGAGGAACTTGTGTGGCATGCGATCATGTGCCGCTAAAACCAGCTCAAATCTTCGGTGCCTAAAAAGCTTTCATACCTCTGTTCCCGTGTTTTTGCAGCCGCTAGATTGCACAATATTATTTTTTGGCTAAAAATATGTCGTACAATCCACAATATATCAATAATTGATGTTGTATCTGTTAGCATTAAAAAGGAGCACATACTGTAGTGAATTAGTAATGGTAACTGTCAACTCCTATTACCCGCATATATGGTATTGAATAGGAACAGATTCCAAGTTTTCTTTAGCCCAATTGAAAAAGATAACATGAAGTATAAGCTAGCTAGCAATGGTAACTGTCAATTACTGTACGTGTTCTATGAATTTATCCCTTCAATAGCTATGAAGACGTCCTGAAACAAAATATCGAACTCTCATTGGACATAAAACCATCTTGTTCAAAATCCAGTATCACTAAAACATGGCTGAACTAATCAAACCGGGCACTTACAATTACTGTCACCATAATATACTACTTTTCTTCATCATTGGCCTTATTTGGTTGCATGTTTGTCAAAACATCAAAACATCATTTTTCACCCACTCACATCCCCTTTTGACAGACATTGACATGAAAAAAAAAAATTTGCTAAATGATTTTGATATCCATTCTAATTGATCCTAGGTACTCTACTTTGGCGTTGTCAAATAATGTCGAATGTGATTCACACTTTTCATGCTGGTCAATTGGGTATCTGTCATGATATAAAATACGTATGAAATTAGTAATAGAGTTTCGCAGCTTTCGCTTAGTACAACCCATGGTTTTGATGAATTTATTTCAATGTTTTAGAAGGGTGCTTTTCCCCTTTCCCTACTCCCATGTACTGTAAATTGCCAGCTTCAGCCTCCTTTGGCAAAAAAACCAAAATTGATTTTTTAGTTTATTCGTTTTGTCTTTATTTAATTTTTTTTTTGTATTTGTTAGTTTTGCGTCGATTTTTTGTGGTTTATTGGTTTATCTCGACGAGAGAAATCTAAAAAATATGTAATTATAGTAAAAATTAATTATTTTTTGTATAAAGCCAAAATTAGTCCAATAATCCACGTACTTCGGCTTTATTTAAAAAAATAGTTTTGACCATAATTTTATACTTTTTAGATTCGTCTCGTCGAGAGGAACAAATAAACCACAAAAACTTGACGCAAAACTAACAAATGCAATCTTTTTTTTGAATAAAGACAAAACGAATAAACCAAAAAAACAGTTTTTGATTTTTTTTCGAACTAACTCCAGTATTTGCTTCGCATCTAGAAGACCATAAATTTGACCAACTGGTTGCGGGTTTGAGAAGCAAGTCCTGAGTTTGACATGAAATTACCCTGTTTGCAAGTCCAGAAATCGATAGTACTACATCAACTGAACACTACCCGTTAGTTTTGGAAATTTTCGAGGACTTACAAAAAAATGTTCGTATTTTCGAGGAGTTAATCTCAGTGAATTGCATGTACAAAATGGATTCTTTATGCTTAAGTGGTTATCCATTCAGCATGCCATCTCCTCTTTTGTGCGTCATCCAGATACGGGGACGGTGGTGGATAAAATCTTTTATGTTTGTTTTTGGTTGTTGTTATTTCATTTATTTTGTATTGTTTTTTGCGGTTGTAAACTCTTATAGTTTAATGCAATTATCTCTATTCATCCAAAAAAAAATAGTCATCCATTCAGCACGCCATCTCCTCTTTTGTGCGTCATCTGGGTACGGGGACGGTGGTGGACAAAAATTTTAATGTTGTTTCTAGTGGTTGTTGTTTTATTTATTTTGTATTGTTGTTAGCGATTGTAAATTCTTATATTTCAATGCAATTCTTTCTATTCATCCAAAAAAAAAAAGTGGTTATCCAGTTTCGGGTAATTCTAAAATTCATGTGGTCACTCCTCTTTGTTTTCATGTTGTGAGAAAGATTTAATTAACAGATGGCTACATTAAGACCCCGTTCCACTAACTCAAAAAGCCAAAAGTCAGCTTATTGCGCTTTTTGAGATATATCATCTTCTCACAATACATCACATAAAAAATCACAAAAAGCCAACGCGTATTACGAGCTCTCACATAAAAAAATCAAAAAAGCCAAAAAAACCAAGTTATAGTGGTATGGTATCTATACAGTGTTATTTGGAACCTAAACAAGTAATAATAAAAAAATGATCAGTTACCCATCTGTCTTAGAAAGACACATCTTTTTTTTTTTGATCGGCTCGAAAGACACATCTTTAGTTAGGATCATGGTGAATTTAGATGTATAATCCTGAATTTAAATGTTTTCGCAATGTTCTAAAAATAGCTAGGTGCTAGTCTTGCGGAAAAGGGGCTCCTATTGCTTAGGTAATAACCATGTTTTGGTATTAGTTGTGTTTTTTCGGCTTTATTTTCCATTTTTCGTGTTTTTGGCATTCTTTGGAAACATGTCGCCAAAACAAGTTGAGATAATCGAGAGTATAACATGTATCATTTTTTTTAAATCTTCTATTTTCCCTATCCTAAGGTAATATTATCCAGATTGCTGAACTAAGATTGGGTATGGTGAAGTTATGGAGACAAGCGAACCATTGCATCGACAACCACCCACGAGGACCGTCTAGACCCGGCTCTGCTGCTCCCCGGCCGGATGGACATCCACATCCACATGTCTTACTGCAAATTCAAGAACTATTCGCAATGGTGATCCATCGCAAGGTGAGGGAGCAGCCGTTGAACAGCGAGGAAGGGCCATAATAGTTGGTACAAGTTAATTGTGCCCCTAGTGGACAATGAGAATGGTCACCGAGAATTAGTCTACGCATCTGTAGTACGAAAACATACAAGATTTAAATATCTATGCATGAGCGCGCGTTGATATCTGTTCACCCATCACCATTATCAATCTTACCATTTGTTTGAATAAACCATTGACCTCAGAATATGGTGACAAAATATAAACCTTCAAGCATTTTCTGAATGTGTACCTAGAACCAGATAGCTTTAAGAAGTTGCCCCGAGACCGAGAGAAGAACTAGAATTAGAGGGTAGCCATATTTGTACTTCTTAAACAAAAAATACATTAGATCATTAAGGCTGTGTAGAAAGGCAAGGCCCAATAGAACTCAGGCACCATACCTTGTAAGGGATTGCAACACCCACCTGGTCAACCCATTGGTCTAGTCCAATCCAGATTCAAACTTCGGCTTTTATTTCTATTCAGCTTTCAATAATCTGGCCTTTTTGCCCAAAATCCTAAAATACCAGAAGCCCAGAATGCTGGGCTATTCAATCTTTTTTGGACATGGTTATCTGATTGAGGACCTATTCCAATGAAAGTTTCAAAGTTCCTCAAATGCCTCCAACTAAATACATTTCATAACAAAACGCCCTTGCGCAGTTTAACGTTAAAAAATTTAGCAACTTCCTACTCTGGCAAACCAAATAGGCTTGACTAAGCAAGGAAATATGCATTCAAATCATTTGGTTGTTAACAGGAACACATAATTACAGTTGGTAAGGAAGCTAATGAATTTGCACAAAAAACTCCACTTTCGAGCGCAGCCGGATTATCATCGTGGAAGTATGCAACATATTAAGCATATAAACCAATATGCTTACCGTGCAGGACCGATAGTTTAACCCCATTTAGAAGAGTCATGGAAAAAAAATGTCTTAGTGAACACAATATGAAAATGCAAGCCTCTCTACCCTGCCAAGGTGGAATCATCAACACCTAGAACAAATGCAACTAAAGACCTTCCCCATGTCGGATCTTGGTCACTAATCAATCTTCTTTAACGTAAAATGAAAAGTAAGAATTTAGTAACAAAGTTTCCTACAGACCAATAACTTCATAGGAAAACACTTTGAGCTTAAGCCAGTAAGGCGGTAGCCCCTTTCTTTTGTGTAAAAAGACCAATCACAAATTACGAGGTATGTCAAAATTTACTACATACAATGGCATGCCTGTTCATCGGCTGGAAAGAACTAAGTTTATGAGGAAAACAAGAGCAAACTTTTGGTTCCATTACTAGTTACATCCTTGTATAACGAGGTCATCCACCTACTTGAAAGTCAGGCTGGTTCTTATATTGTTTTCCCTGGGTTACATCCGCTGGGCATGAATGCTAATACCCCCATGTAATGTCTTGCTTAATAAAAGAGAGAGAAAGTGGATGGGTTTGTGATGGTTCAAACAATGGACTATTCAGT
>JAXBDA010007850.1:0-16411 GCA_036023075.1 Gaultheria prostrata
TAATAATAATAATAATAATAATAATAATAAAAGACGTTGTATTATCAGTTTACTTGATTCCTTGACAAATCATTCCTTAAAGCAAATTACTTTTCCTTCTTGTTTTGGTATGCACGTTGGACTGGAAACAAAAATATACTACAGTGATCTTTTCCTTTTCCTTGTTGCGTTCGTATTGTGAAGGTTAATTGGAAAGGTATAATTATTATTGTTGGGATAGAAAAGGAAATGATAAACAACATATAATTCATATCAAAATCATCCGTTAGAAAACTGAAATCATTACAATATTTTCGGAGTTCATAAAATAAAAAATAGTAAAAAGTCAAGGGACACATGTCTCTCCCACGGCCATCCTCGCGAAAACTCATTCTGCAATAATATATTAGATGTTTGTGAAGATTCAACCTATGTCTTCGTTAAATCTAATCCTTAATTACATATAAAGTCCCAACTTTGAAGGTTATTTTTTTTGAAAGAGTGCATAATTAACTTCAAACTTATGGATAAATTATTCAATGCCCTTGGCGCACTACCACGTTATGCCACAAACCCCCTTACCACCATATGTTTGATGTGGGACCCAAGACAATTATGTGTGTCCCACCTTAATGTGGTGGGAAAGGGGCATGAGGGACCATATGGCAATGCCCTACAGACACTGAATAATCTGTTACACTTATGACATTTGCTTTGGTATGGGCATTTGATTTTCACCAATTTACCATTAATGTTTAATTATTACAGTGGGATACTTATTTTTCCTTTTTCTTGACCAAATTGATTAATGAAAATACGATAAGTGTTAGAATGATGAACCACACTATGGAGAACAACATCAAAAAATGGGAAAGGGGTTCCTGGTGCACTACAGGGTTGTAGTGCACAATCCTCGTTGTCCAGCCCAAAATCTATAAAACGTGATCATCTTTCTTTTTTGGGTATATACAAGACATCTGATAATACACAATATTTATTAAAAAAAATTCTTACATTCTTCTTTATTCGTGCATAGCTGGGAGTTATCCTTGAACTTATGAGGATCATGCTTCTCTTAGTTGTATCGAAACATCGAAGAAGTTTGGATTTATCACTTCTAAGAAAATTTCAGAACAAGAATGTTATTCTCTCAACCAAGTTGCTCACTACAGGAACATAACTCACATGTTGTCTCAGTTATTAAATTAACATACCGTGACTATCGGCTATAAAGGATAAGTTATTATCCATTCAATTGGAAATGTCAAGTAATAGTAGATTTGAAGTATTCCAAATGAACTTTCTTTGTAAGGTTACTTTTTAGATACATTTTGTTAAATTGCATTTTTTTTGGGATAATTTATGGATTAGACAATTTAAACTAATTGTGTGTACCTGAATTCGTCTCGTGCATAGCACGGGTTTTCTGCTAGTGTTTTGAAATTAGAATATAAAGACTTTTTGAAGGCCGGCATATAAGGGATTGCTTGAAGGCTGCCATATAGGAGCGGCTGAAATTTGGAAACGAAAACTTGATTAGGTCAAAAACTTAATACTCATCTAAATGATTCATTGAAAGAGAGATACTGAATCTCAACCTTCCAATCTGCCACAGAAGACAGTTGTGAGAGAGACATTTCGAGCAACCGTTGTACAATATAATATAGATATGTCCTGCATATAATTAATAATCTCCATCATTGCATCCTGTTTCTCTTCCAGAAATGGCAAGCACACAGGATCAACAAGAAAAAATAAGAGAAAAAAATAAGAAAAATATACACATATCCACAAGAAAAAATAAACATTTCCCCGAGAAAAGTTCAAAATAATACGAAAAAAAAAATACACGAGTCCTTAAGAATAAACTCGTTCTGATCCCTTTAACATGTATTATGAACTTTTCCCGAACTGAAATTGTTTCGCCAAACAAGTTTCCATCCAAGAGTTGATAGTTACTCAGGGCCGGCCCAAGGGTAAGCCGAGCAAGTCTCCGGACTTGGGCAACCCACCTCGGGAGGGGCAACCAAAAAAATAAATAAATCGTAGGTTATGTATAAATATAAAATGTTTCCACAAGAAGCACAAGTTGAATGCTTGGTCTGATGGTCGCATGTGATGCCTCCCTCCCCAGCGGGTTGAGTTTGAATCTCAACAGCAGCTTTCTCGTACCTTTTCTTTCTTTCTTTCCCTTTTTTTTTTTTATTAAGGCTCCGTTTGTTTCGACGTAAAATATTTTACAACGAAAATTATTTTTATAAAAAACGTTTTACCTGGAAAAAGTTTACCAAACTTTCATTTTCTGGTGTTTGTCTACAATTTTTCACAATGTCTTTCTTGAACTTGATCGGCTCCCAGGTATGAGGTAGCCCACGTTCTCTCTCTCTCTCTAGCTTTTTTGGTCCACATTTTTGTCGTGCACGCTCTGTTTGGGATTGGGGCTAGCTGCACTTGCCGATTAAGTTCTGTTGCTCTAAAGCCTTTGCAAGGGTTGAGAGTTGAGACCTCTCCCAGAGGAAAATGACTTACGGGGGATTTTGAAGTAAAACGTTTTCCGTCATATTATGGAAAATCTTTTACTTTGGAAAATGTTTTGCGCATTTTTGCCTAACCAAACAAAGGAAAATGAGTAAAATATTTTACAGAAAAATATTTTACGTCCAAACAAACGGAGCCTAAGTTTTTTTTTAATTTCAATATCCACTCAAAGTTTCTCAAGGGCAACTTTCTTTCCTTTTTTTTTTCCCGCTGATTGTGTAAATATGGGTGCATTTGAGTGTGGTTCTAGACTTTTTGTTTTCTCTTTTCAATTCACAATATTACGAAATCACATTACTCAATTACATTGTTAGAAATTTAGCTTTTAACATACACAACAATAATGTACAAGTGATATCCCAATGGAGGAAAATTGAAAACAAATTGAGCGAGCTAATATGATTTATTAATTTTTTTTTGAAACAAATCATAGTTAAAATATGAGGATACTTTCTCATTTTCTTCAAAAAAATTCTTACAACTACATTTTTTTTTTGTATTTATCTTTTATAATAAATTTTTTTAAAGAACTCTTGAAAATTTAGGGAGCACAATATTGGGAGTTTGCTTCGGGCCCCTAAAATAACTCTTGAATTTTGGTAACATATATTTTTACTTGAATATATATTTTTATAATTTAGTATTAAGTGGGCAACCAAGTTAGGACTTGGGCAACCCAAATATCAGGGCCTGTCCTGTAGTTACTGCCCAGGTTTCACATCATCATTACTGGAAACATATCTCTTCCAGAACCAGTGATTTTCAAACAAGAAATGTATCTCCTCTATCGGGACTTGCTTTGTTTCTGGCAAGAGGAAATAGACGAAGGTGGCCATAATGGCAATCAAGCCCGCAAACAGCAAGAAGATTCCGTATCTGAGGTGGCAGAGACATGCGAGGAAAGCCTGCGCTATGAGAGCCGTGAAGATCATATTGACACCGACCACCATACTCTGCCCTGCTGATCTTGTCTCCAATGGAAAAAGCTCGCTCGGAACTAACCATCCCAGAGGACCCCATGACCTTCCATAAGCCAAGACGAATAGGCAAATTACTAATACTAGGAAGATACCAATGCCTTTTGGGAGCACGATTCCTTTTCCGAATTCCAAAGCCAAAGTCACCCCCACTGCCACCTACAGCAGATCAAACACTCAACGTCAAGCAATCCAAACCTTTTTAAGATTCATTTCAGTTCTTAACAGAAAAGATCATAAGAAAGGTCCAAAAATAATACAATGGCCGAACGTTTTCTAGAAAAATGTCCAAGATATTGTTCTAGCATAACGCCAATTCCATTGTTTGACATTTTTATGCAAAGTTTTTCCGGGTCTGTAGCACAAAAGTGTCTACAATGATGAAATTACAATGCAGAAAAGTGTCTGGAGCATTGGCAAAACCACTGCAGGCATTTAGAATGTCCGGAGCATTGCCAAAAGCATGGTAGGCATTTAGAAATTAGAATGGGTAACAGCAACACATCAGGATTACTGCAGTGCTGCCAAAAGTGATTTTTTTTTTTTTTGAGATCTTCAGTTGTTACTCTATGGAAGTTTCAAATATGGGAGTTACTTGGCAGAGTATCATTTCAGCACTGGCTTCCAATAAGAAAGCCCTTCTACCGAATTTGTCAACTAATGCCATTGATATCAATGCAGCCAGAACCAGTGCCACGCTTGTGATGGTAGATGAAAAGAGAGCTGCTCCTGAGCCGAATCCCAAGGTCTGGAATATCACCGGTGCATAGAAGAGAATGGAGTTGTTCCCGGTGAGCTGTTGAAAAGCAGGGATTCCCAGAGCTCCAATTATCAACTGAGGACGATTTTTACGCTTGAGTAGGTTCCTGAATGGGTGCTTTATTGCCCGTGCTGCATTACTTGCATCAACCAGATCAGCAAATTCCGCATCCACATTCTTGGTGCCTCTCACTTTCTCCAATACTCGTCTCCCTTCGTCTAATTTGCCTTGTTCCACGAGACTGTTGGGGGTTTCCGGAAGGAAAAGCCCACCAACAAACATCAAAGTTGCCGGAACTGTGGCTAAACCGAGGGACAATCTCCATCCCCATGGATGGATCTGATTGGTTCCGTAATTAATGAAGTTTGCTACAAGAATCCCAAGGCAGGTCGTTAGTTGAAACAGTTGGTTAACTGCTCCTCGGATTTTCGCTGGTGCCATTTCTGAAAGATACAAAGGAACTGCCTGTATACCAGAACAAGAAAACAGAAGTGAATATCATGAGAAAATACAGAAGTTATTGATTCTGCATTTTTTCCTTTTCTGGTTGGCCTTACTTGGTTACCGAATCCAATCCCAAAACCGAGGAAAACTCTACCAATGATCAGCATTGCGATGTTCTTTGCGAACGCATTGACGAGCCCCCCCAAGAAGAAACTAACTGATCCGACAAGGATGCTAGCACGCCTGCCTTTCTGTCTGGTTACGTGTGAGGCCGCGAATGTTGAGACGAGGGCTGCAAAGTATAGAGACGAAGTGAAGAGGGTGAGGACCTGATTGTCATATTTACAGTAATCGGTCTCTTTGAGATTCTCTTGCTTCCTTCTGTACACTGCTGGGAAGAATTCCTTCAGGAAATCATCCATGGAAGTCACCCCACCTGCAAACAATACAAAAAATTCAATTCCTATTGTTGCTTTTCAAGTGCAAGACCCTGTTCCAACCGGATACCATAAAAATAAATGATCGATTTGTCAATGTTAAATGATGAGAATAATTTTGCAATATTTGAAGATTTGAAATTTCCAATCCGAGTTTTCAAGCCACATTGCAGGTCACTGATTCATGGGCGGACCGCGCAGCCGTAAAGTTGCCCGTTGTTGTGCCTGTAGGTCACCGGGTTGATTCTTGGCAAGAGTCTCTATGCATGCGGGGTAAGAACATCAACCCTTTGCCGCACCCTGTATATGCGGGGGCTTCGTGCACTAGGTATGCCTTTTTTATTATTCCAGTCACAGAATCATCTTTTCACAGCAATGTGTAAAGATTGTGGATATTCTGAATCCCTTCCTCTGGTTTTTAAAAAATCTAGTATTATCAAACAAAATGGAAAAATGGGGCTCAAATGACAACCAATTCTGCAAATCATGACAAAAAAGTCCTTCCAATTTTTCTTGTTGCTTGAGAAAAAAAGAAGGAACAAAAATTTATGCTTTCTAAGTCAAAACTGGTGGCTTATTGATAATTCGAAAAAAAGCTTCTCGGATAACATCTATTTTCCCTGGAAAAACCTATTTCCAAACAAATAAAACACAATTTTCTCGAGATCAAAACGCAAATTCTCGTTAACCCATTGTTGGTATTGTACTATAACCAAGATTTCTGAAGATTCATACATATACAATGAATGGCTAAAACTAAACCATTACGCACATAAATCTATGTTTTCAATATCAGAAAATCAAGAGAACCCAGATCAGAAAATTTGCTAAACGTGATAACAAAAGGAAAGAAATCAATAAAAAAACCCTCACCAGATACGCCAAGATCATAGCCAAACAGAGACCCACCTAGAGCTGCAACAATACAAGCAAATATGAAATACCCAGTAATCTTGTATTCATAAAGATGAGCCCTTTTCCCATCTTCCGTACCAAATACTGCGCCTGCCATTGTTAACCTTCCTCCAGGGCTCTCTTTTTTTGTTTTGGGTATCTTTCTCTGTTTCTTCTCTTGCCCTCCCCCCTCTGGGCCTGCCTCTCTTGAAAGTCCTCTCTCCCGCTCTATTTCTATTCACAAGATAACAAGATGGGTGTTCGAGCGCGGCCTAGCACCCGAAAATTTCTCTGGACAACGACATGATAGCCAGACAACGTAATAGTCCAATTTAAGCTAACGGTCAATATTCTGTGGTCAACTTATTGTAATTTATCTGTTAAAAAAAATTTATTGTAATTTATTGTGATTTATTTATGGGGGATAAGGTTTGAGTAATCATGTGTTTTATTATCTACCCAGATTCTACTACAGCTGACTGTATTTCTTCTTTCACGTTGAATAGTCATTAGACATATTGTTGCTGTTGTTGTTGTTATTATTATTATTATTATTATTATTATTATTATTTTTATTATTATTATTATTATTATTATTATTATTGTTTTTGTTGTTGTTGTCACGCTCCAAATTTCATAAACATAATTAAGTATATAATCCACGTGGAGGTCAACACCTTCCACGGTCAAGTCAAATTACATGTTTAAAGTTAACAAAAGTCAAGTTTAGTGTACCCCAAATCAATTACATAAGCCGCATGGTCTACACAAATTTCTAAAAAAAAATACATGAATTACAAGTTAAAAGTTCATATTTTCAAAAAAATACTATTAGTCCAAGATGATCATGTAACTCGTCCAATTAGCTTTCAAAACATGAAGGAAGTCATGCATGCACATCCACACGCCAAATCATGGTGTGCCTTGTTGAGTACCTGAAATTATAAGGGTGAGCTCACTAGCCCAGTAGGAAAACATCTATCGATTCTAAATGGAAATGAGATGCTCATGACGTGCAACAAGGAAAGAAATCATGTAATAAAGTCCATAGAATCATATGAAAGGTGTAAGAATGTCGTGAGAATTTATCATCACCAATACAACCCAAGTGTGACTCCATCGTATCCGATACGTGCTCGACACGTTGCAAGTGTTCAAGGCATCCTCATTGTATGCACTGTTCATTTAAACCATTCTTTATATTCCGGGCATACCTTAAAGGCCCCGTGTCATTCCGGGCATACCCTTTCGGGCCCGTGTCATCATTATCACATTTCCATTATCATTTCATGTTCACTAGTGTCATCTCGGTGTCCATGCATAACCTCAACTTAATCCTATGCTCAACACCGTGATTCGGTCGGTCATCGCCCAACTAGTGTCGTTAGATGTCAAACATGTGGTACCAACCCCGAGGGAACTTAAGATAGCCTCGAATATGCTAAGTCATACTCATGACACGCATTTCAAGCCAATTAGAATGAACATATTATGCACGTCACACAAAACGGGTCAAAAGGAGCAAAATCACCTTTAAGGGGGTTTGGGTCGACCCAAAATGTGAGTTGGGTCGACCCAAAATGGTCCTGAGTTTCACATAAGGTTTTGGGTCGACCCACTACAGGGTTTGGGTCGACCTAGAAGCCTTACGAGTAGATTTTGAACAGTCTCAGTATTTTCGCCATAACTTTTCACACCGAACTCCGTTTTGGACGTATTATACATATCAAAACGTAGGTAATTTGAAGAGCTACAACATTGTAGTTTTACACTTTTCCCAATTCTGCATTGACGTTGCCCAAAAAGCGTAAACAGTGACTAGTTCTAGCAAATTTTCACCCAAGGTGGGGGATTTCAACCCAACTTAAATCAAACCCACAATTGACTAGGAAATCACTTAGGAAATGAGTAGAACAACTCCACATCAACATGGTAAGACTAGAATGCCTCCACAAAGGCCTAAATCAAGGATTAAGAGTAATTTAACAAGAGTGAGGATAATACACACACAAACATCAAATTTGCATTGAGAATTGAAGGATGGTCCCCTACCTCTTAGGATTTAGACAAGAAAACACCTCCAATGGTGAAACCCTAGCTCAAGCTCCAAACTCCAAGCAAAACTCTTCAAACACTGGGGTGAAACGAAAGCACCAATGCGTAAAGCACGCGATTTTAGGAAACTTTTGTGAAGGAGTTAAGGTTGGAAGTGAGGGATTGACTTGGGTTGGTGAGGAGAGTGAAGGAAGAAGTTATGGAGGAGAGAGGAGGAGGGGAGAGGGCCGGCCAAATTTGGGGAAGAATGGTCTCCCTCTCTCTCTTCTCCTACACCACACAACACACACCTATCTCTAAAATTACACCCCAAGTCCAAAAGTGACTTGTGTAAACCAAACACACCCCAATCAACATATATCTCATCAACACCCAAACACTTAGTCAATATTGCCATTTCATTCAATTTCTCACATTAACCCATTGTTATTTACGAAAAATAAATATGAATTTTCGGGCCTTCACAGTTATTTTTTTTTTTTAATTATTATAATTATTATTATTGTGATTTATTTATGGGGGATAAGGTTTTTGAGTAATCATGTGTTTTATTATCTACCCAGGTTCTACTACAGCTTCTTCTTTCACGTTTGCATGGTCATTAGACATATTGTTGTTGTTGTTATTATTATTATTATTATTATTATTATTATTATTATTATTATTATTATTATTATTATTATAATTATTGTGTTGTTGTTGGTTTTTTTTTTGTCATTCGATATACATCGTGGGGGTTAGCGGGGGAGTTAGTGAGTTAGTCCAGAGGAGGTCTAGAAGCTGTTCATAGCCCTAAACCTCAAACGCCTCTGCCGAGGCTCGAACCTTGGTGTCGCTTGTTGTTGTTGTTTTGATAGTTCAGGTGTCCATATACGAATGAGGTTTCAGTATCGAGCAGGTACCACGTGGTACCTGCGCAGATCCGGCTGTCCATTTCTGTTTTGGACGATCCGAATTTGGAGAGAGAAACAGGAGAGAGAGAGAAAGGAGAAGGAGAGAGAGGGTTTCGATCTCGGCCGTCCAATACGGGGGCGGGCGCAGAATTTATCATCAATGGAGTCAACTCAGTCAAGACTCTATAGTATATACTCCCTTCGTTCCATTTTGGTGGTCCTCTACAAAAGTGCATGCAATTTTTCAGATAAAAATTAAAGCATTTTTGCACATAATTTTTTGAGTTTTTTCATACCAAATTAAAGATCACGATTAGTTCTATAATTTGGTGAGAAAAAATTAAAAAATTATGAACCGAACTACTTTTTTATTTTATTTTAAATTTAATGTGTATTCGTAGAAGACTAACAAAATTGGATGGATAGAGTACATTAGAATAATAAATCAAAAGAAATCTATCTAATATATATAAGCAAAAAGTGGTATGTCAGGTAATTTAGGGCAAAAGGAGAGAGTGAGAGAGAAAGAGGGAAATTAAAATAGTGAGAGCTAAAAAAAATGAAGTGTGGCTGTGCTCCTTTTTTTTTTTTTTTTCATATGAGAGAGAATGTGTTAAAAAATGGTGCGACAAAAAAAAAAGGAGAATTAAAGATCAAGGGAGATTCAGTGAACCATTTGGGCAAGGATGTAAATATTTCTTGTTTCTTGGGGCAAGATCTAGACTTGTTTCTTGGGGCAAGATCTAGAGAATAGAGTATAGGATCTTGGGGCAAAATTCCCAAAATGTCCAAAAAGATGTACATATCTGTAGGGAATTTTAATCCAGAGGGGTCAGTTGACCCCTGGCCTCCATGCAGGTCCACCCTTGGTCCAATTCACTTTTGGACGGCCTGGATGCAGCGTTCGGACACCACATAGGCTAAGCCATGTGGTACTCGCCTAGTATACAATTTTTTTTCGTTCAGACCAGTTCAAGTGTACAAACATAGGGGCTGAGAATCATTTACCTGAAGTAAATGATACACCATCTCTAGTTGGTCGTCCAGTTTTAAACACAACGGATGTCTATGGAAGTAAAACCCTGATGCAGGACAAGATATCAAGAGTTTTAATTTATGGAAACGTTATTGTAGTAAAAGATTGATTTAGGTTATTTTAATTTTCTGCCACGTGTTTTGGCAAGTTTTTATTAGATATTAGTCTTAATTTTCATAAGTAGGTTAAGCAAAATCACGAGAGAATACCACTTGACGCAATGGAATTGACGAGAGAATAGTTAGCGTACTATTCCAAACGAGATAAGTTCTCGAATCCACAAGAGTTCTTGAATCCACAAGAGAAAGAGATGAAACTCTGATTTAAATTTATTAAAAGCTAAATAATGTCATATGCTTACATCCTTATTTGTAAGCTAAACCCTAACTCAACTTGTAAATAATAGAATTTCGCTAACCGAGAAAAACAATAAAAGGAAACTAAAAAGACTAATAAAAATAAAAGATTTTGCTTAACCTACTTATGAATATTAAGACTAATATCTAATAAAAACTTGCCAAAACACGTGGAAAAAAATTAAAATAACCTAAATTAATCTTTTACTAAAATAACGTTTCCATAAATTAAAACCTTTGGTATCTTGTCCTGCATCAAACCCCACCAACACTCGACATATATGGTGATGATGCTTATGAAGGTTTGACTATAAGCCATTGAAGTAATTAAAATGGTATTGCATACTACCGACTCCAATAATGATGATAGAACTGCTATGTCATTGGGAGAAAACATCAGCCTTGAGACTTTTATTGATGCAAGAAATTTTGAAAAGCCTTTGTCTGTGGTTTCTCCAACTTGTAACGAGCTTCAAGATTTGCCAGAAATGTTGCAAAATCACAATGACCTGACAAAGTTGAATTCACCTTGGAGAGAGGAAGTTGTAGCCCTCTGGAAGGAGTCTATTGAGGGTGGGAAGGGAGCAGTTCTGGATAATTCTAGTCTTCATGCTGATATTGTTTATAAGAAAGCAGTTGCTCCACCAGGGCCAATTTTTAGGCACAGACGGAGGAAGGGGCAGTTCATAAAGTGGAGCGGACAAAAACTGAAGATATGGAGGTTGGCAAGTAGTGATGGTTTTAGAGAAGGAAGGAAGTGTTAAAAGATCATCACCACATCTCTTGAGTTTTTCGGGGTCTTCCGGACGTCGCTGGGAACTTTCGGGCCATTCCGAAAATATCTAGACTTCTCCAGAATGCTCCAGAATCTTCTAGGATATGCTAGAGTCTTCTGGACTCTTCTGAAATGTTGTGGAGTATACTAGAACATGCTAGAAGGTTCTGGGTTCTACTAGAGCATTCCAGAATATGATAGAACCATAAAGACTTCTCTAGAAGCATCTAGAAGTATGGAGTGATGTGTGCTTCTAGAACTATCCATTGGCCTCTAGAAATAGGGGCGGGGTGTCCTTAGGAGAAGTATGCAAGAAAGAGAGACAAATATTGTAGATACCCCAATTTGAACCTAAGAAAATCCTCGGCATTCTTGATGATGAAAAATGGACAAAACACTTTGGAGCTTGAATAAGTGCTTGATACCCACCAAAATCCAAACCAAAGCATCCTCAAAACAAGCCCAAGACTACACCATCTTCTAGTACATTTAAAACCCTCTTTATCGATATATAATATGTCTCAATCTATTTTGAAATGAAAGAGATGTGCGCGTTTCACTAAAAGGATTCAATTTCCCGACCTCTTGAGGGTAACATGGTCATACTGTAACACACAAATCCGAGTCCTGCAATTAAGAACAAGAAAAAGATGCACAAAATATAATTTTATTGATTTTGAATTAAATGTGAGTACAATTCTCTAATGGATGCTCTTTTACAAGAAAAGAACAAAATAAAATCCTCTGATTCGATCTCTGGTACGTTCCAACGGCTTGAATGCTTGTTGTTGAATCGCACAAATGGTAACTTTCTTTGAATCTTCAAGTTAAATGAACTGAAGAACAAAGTCTGAAAAAGGCTTTGATTTGTTGAATGATGAACTTGTGAAGAAATCGACACGTTGTTCTTGGTGCTTGATGATTCTTTGCAAGTTGTTGTTGCTGGATGATGAGCTTGTGAAGAAATCGGCACGCTGTTCTTGGTGCTTGATGATTCTTTGCAAGTTGTTGTTACTGAATGATGAACTTGTGAAGAATTCGGCACGCTGTTCTTGGTGCTTGATGATCCTTTGCAAGTTGTTGAGGAATTGCTTGAATTCTTGAAGAGTGCTTCAGAGCTCTGGTTGAATGCCAAGCCAAAACTTCTTCCTTCTTCCTCATATGAGCATCTATTTATAGACTCAAGAAGAGGGGTTTAAGTTTGGAAAGATCCATGATTGATTACCAATCAGAATAATTTGATTTGATTTAACTTCCAATAAAGAAGATTTAATTTCATTTTACTTCCAATCAGGAAGATTTAATTTATTTCCTAAAAAAGAAGATTTTGACTTCTTCTTCTTTTTATTTAGGAAACTTAAATTAACCCAAAAAGAGAAATAATATATTTATTATTTGACTCTTTTTTATTAGAGTTTTCCTGAATGGGCTTGCACGTTTGGGCTAGCCCAATTTCTTGACCCATTTGGCTAATCAATTCAGCCCAATGTATTTTTGGACTTCATCATATCCCAAATAGACTAAGTCCATAAATTTAACGGGTCCAATATTTATTTTAAAGTCTTGACCATTGTTTGACTTTTAATTAATCAAGATTATTTATTCATCTCAATTAATCGGACGGTAATAAAGATATGCCGAAATTTTGGTGTCTACAAATTGCCCCCACTTCAAGACTCAGGTGGATGCTTTCTTGCGAGCGTCAAAGGGGAGGTTTGAAGTAGTATTCTGCTTGGTAGTGGACTTGGTACCCTTCACGTAGACTTGGTCTTGGCCAATGGTGGACCGACCAAAAACATGTGGGCTGTTTGGAATTTTTATTTTTTTTTTGTTTCCTTCTTCTTCTCCTTTTTGTTTCTTTTTTTTCTTTTTCTTGAGTGAGCCTTTTTCTCATTCATAAGCCGTTTTCTCATCCATATAAACAAAAGGCAATTTCCAAGCAACTTTGCTAAGAAGGAATCAACTTCAATCTTCAGCATATAAAATCTCCAGAGAAAATAACCATGGTCATGATTTATTGCTCCAATGAAAAGTCTTTACCAAGGAAATTCAAATGACTTTCATTATTTACTTTATACATAATATGGAAAAAAGAATAATGAAAGGATCACATGTAAAACCCACGTGGCCTTGTTTTTTTGTGGCTTTCCTTGAAATGGAGCAGCAAAGATCACGTGCTCTTAACACTTCCTTAGGCAAGAGTTGAGATGCTTTGGAAAGTTTAATGTTCGAGACAAAATCTTCTCCTGGTTCGATCGGAATGATCTCCCGCTGAATTGGTAGCAGCCAATTTCTTCCCTACTTGCCGAAATGAAAACGGTCAGCTTTCCTCGTTCAATTTTTTTTTTCTTTTTTTAGTTTTGGGCAGTGAAGAAAAGATTTCTTCCAACAATTGATTGCAATTTTCCCTTTTGCATTTTCCCTCATGCTTCAATAATGGGCTGGGTTACACCGCTTACACGTACCCTACTTTTGGTGGGATTTTGAGAAGCAAAGCACTTAATTTTCCCAAGGCAAGAATAGTTTTTCCAAGGCAAGAATGTAATTTCTTTGGAAATTATTCTAAGGAATCGAAACTGGGCATCTTTGGAAATCTTGATGTTAGAAACAAGTAACTGCCGGCCTTCTTTTGCTAAACCATTCCCATTTTCAAACCTTCCAAAATTGTGAGTGGTCAGCTTCTTCATGCAAGGAAACAAATTAAGAGATTAACTTTCAAAGTTGATTATAATCTCCTTTTTTTTTAATTTCCTTTTCATTGAAGCCTCCAATCTTCTAACTTTGGAAGGTTTTCAAGCCCAAGATGTATTGCCATCAATCGAAATACTCCCACAGCATTATAAATGGAGCGTGAGTGGAGGTCTTGCTACAAAATTAAAAGTATTTCAAACACAAGTCTTTTTAGAACCCATTGAAGCTTCTGCAAACATTTTTTGTTTGGCCACGCAGACTTGCAATTTTAGTGGAGGTCTTGCTCAGTCCAATCTTTGCTGCACCCTCGAAGTCCAGCCACCAGAAGATAATTATATGTGCAAATATCAAAACATGAAGGCACAATTCAGTTAAGCTTATAACAACTACGACAAGAGTTCGGCCGCAAGATGGCCAAAGGAGAGACCCACGACGACGCCTTGTGAGCGGCTGGTATGTTGATGAGTGTTCCTTTTTTTCTTTTCTTTTTTTCTTTCTAATTCATTTCCATCTAGAAACAAGTCATGTGACCTTGATTTCTAATATGATTCCTCATCGGTAAAGGAAATCTATAAACAAGTCATGTGACCTTGATTTCCAATATGATTCCTCACCGGTAAAGGAAAATTTCCAAAACCAAGAATTTCTTAGCAAAATTGACTCCCACTTGTTTGCTTATAAATAACGGCAGTGGCATTCCCCTCCCATTGTATCCAAGACCAAGTTTCTTTCAAACATTAGGAAAAGAGCATACAGCCGCATGACGGGAAGTACACACTAACAACTGTATGCTCTTTTCCTAATGTTTGAAATCTTTCTAAGCATGTTGCTATATTTTTCTTGCACTATCTTGGGCATTTGGCCAAACATGATTGATTTTTTTTTTCTTTTTTTGTTGTTTAAGAAGCTAGGGACCACAAGAATCAACTTCAAACCAAGTGGAGGGCCTTAATCTTTTGTGGATGCCATCCTACATTGCGTCCACACTGCTTACTATTGGAAGAGCTTTCAAATGGCGGGAGAGACTCTGCTTTTTGCACATGTCGGCTACCACTTTTCATCACTTGAAGAAATTTGATAATGTGGAAGAACCTTCGTGATTTTGTGCAGGTCATCGCCCCTCTCCACTTAGAGAGATTAGAAGATGATGGAAAGGCAAGCTTTTGAAGACTTGTCGAATCTTGTGGTGTTTCCTGAAGACCAAATGGAATTGTTTCTTATGTAGGTAAAAATGGTAAGTATTGTTTTTTTTTTTTGGCCATTGTTTCAGGAAACAACAGGATTAGTATCAAACAATATGACGGCTACGAAAAGAGCATTTCTGTACATCATCCTTTTATTGCTTCGATGCTGCTTCTTGCCACTGTTAAAAATTTCACGACGGTGGGAGGACCTCTGCGCTTTTGTGCATGTCGTCCCTATGTTGCCTCGATGCCACTCCTCATCACTTGAAGAAATTTGAAGACAATGGAAGAGCCTCCGTGATTTTGTGCATGCCGCCGCTTCTCAACACTTGAAGAAATTTGAAGATGGTGGAGAGCCTGTTGTTTGTGCATGCCACCGACCATGAAGAGATTTGAAGATGATGATAGAGCCTCAATAATGGAAGAGCTTCTGTGATTTTGTGCATGCAGTTCCTCACTACTTCAAGAGACATGAAGACAATGGAAGAGCCTATGCGATTTTCTACATGCCATCTCCACATTGCTTGGCACAGCTTTTGAAGACTCCCAGACGATGGGCTATGTATGCTGATAGGCGCGCAAAATGCATGATTTTAAGCGCCTAAGTAGGGAAGAATGAGCGCGTTAGACGTGCGATTAATCCTCATTTTCCATTTAATTCGTGCACGTGGTTGGATTGTGTGTTTGTGCTTAATTTGCAGGGAATTGAGGTGTGTTGGCGCTAATCGGAGTTGTTGGAAGGGCATGCACGAGGATCAAGAATGAGGAAGGCTGTGAAGACTAAGTGTTGAAGTTAATTTCGCTCGAAAGTGGTCGAAACCCATCGGAAGCGCTACCCCAATTTGATGGAGCGCTCAAAAGTGGCATAGAAGGGGTCCAAAAGTGATCAGAAGGTTTGCGAGCGCTACACCAAAAGAGATGTAGCGCTACCCAGAGGTTAAAAGTCAACCGGTCAAAGCTAGTCAATCGGTCAAAAGGAAGATAAGGGCTCGGGAGCGCTACACCAAAAATGGTGTAGCACTACCGAGTGGCTTACCAGCACAGTGGAGCGGTGTCGTTTTGGACCTTCGCGTGATCGGATTTTGATTTCTTTTAGGGTTTTAATTGTAATCGAGGGTTTGGATATAAATATCCCTTTAGAACTCGAAATTAGTGTCTGGAGTTCATAACCTTCATCTTATTTTTCTTCATTAACTTTTGGCTGCTGCTTGCTGTTTCTTCAGTTCTGGTATTTAATTCAGTTTATATTTTCACTTGCTTTAATTATGTTTAATTTTAGATCTGAATATTTTGTGTTTAGCATCGCTATGTGTGAGTAGTCGCTTAGGGTGTGGCTATGGGGTGAAGACATCCCGTGACTAGCCCAATCCTAGTTTGACTCGGGTTCGGTAG
>JAXBDA010007851.1:0-16411 GCA_036023075.1 Gaultheria prostrata
GGGGGAGTTAAAAATGGGGTTAAAAGGGACATCTCAAGGGAGGGGGAAGAGACAAATAAGCTGCTGGTGCTCTTGTTCTGATACAGAGCTGCTGCTGCTGCTGCATCGGCTGTCTGTTCATCACTGAAGCCCTTCCCAGCCCCTATAGGAGTACTAAACACTAGTACTGCTGCCTCCCCACTGCCATACAAACATGTCTGTCATTTGCTGCCCCTAGTTTTATTGTACTTACATTTTCACCTAGTGGTACTATTTTACATCCTATGTACTCCTCTCCACTCATATATGATTCCAAACTTCTCATCCACAATTATGACCCTATTTTGCATGCAACGCTGTTATGGGTATACCACACTCGCATATCTCATATACACATTAACGCATCATAACCGTCTATATCAGAAATTAATGTTTTGAATTTTGAATAAACTATTTGGGCGACGATTTAAAATAAACTATTAAACTCGCGCAAATAGTTTGTTCAAGATCTGGAACATCGAAAATGCTTTTAAACGGTCGAAATGCAATGGCGTACACTTGGGGTGCGCTAGTGTAGTGTACCCATATCATTTTTTATTTTGCATGTCCGTACATGATGACACCAATTTCTCAAAATAAGTCACTTTAGTTTTTTGAGTTGTCTTTATTCAAAAAAAAAAATTATATTCATTAGTTTTGCAGTAATTTTTGTATATTCTTGGTTCGTCTTGGCGAGATGTTTTAGAAAAGTAAAAAAAAATATCCAACTTTTAACCCTTTTAGCACTTTTGTGGACTATTGGTTTGTCACGAGAAGAATTAAAAAAGAAATGATTACGGCTTTTACCCAATATTTTTTGAAAAATATTCACTTTTAGCACTTTTACAAAATTTTAATGCAAAACTAATAAAAGTGATTTTTTTTTTAGTAAAAGACAAAAGGAGAAACTACATCCATGCATGAATAGATCACAACCCATACACTTGTTCCAATATGCTGCAGGACAAGATAGTAAGAGTTTTAATTTATGGAAACGTTATTTTAGCAATAGATTGATTTAAGATATTTTAATTTTCTGCAACAGGTTTTTGCATATTTTTATTAGGTATTTGTCTTAATTTGAATAAGTAGGTTAAGCAAAATCTTTTATTTTTATTGGTGTTTTTAGTTTCCTTTTATTATTTTTCTTAGTTAGTAAGATTTTATTATTTCCTAGTTGAGTTAGGTTTAGCTTATAAATAAAGGTGTAAGCCTATGACATTATTCAGCTTTTATTCAAAAAATAAATCAGAGCTAATCTCTTTCTTCTTGCGAATTGAAGAACTCTCAAGGATTCGAGACCTATCTTCGTTTGCACTCGTACACTAACTAATCTCTTATGAATTCCGCTGCGTCAAGTGGTATTAGAGCAAGAATGTTTCTGACTCGATGGCACCAAACAAAGTTGAAAACACACCCCTCGACGTTGCTCAAGGGCTTACTAATCTAGGGGTGGTGGTAGAAGAACAACAAAGCAGTTTCACGATTTCCAGGCATAAATTCGTGAGACTCTACGACAGCGGACTCTTCGCCTCGACCAAGGGCCAGTAAGGGTTGAAGAGAATTGTGCTCGGGAGTTTCCCAACACCGTCCTCTTGACCAAGTTCAGGAACGCGCGGTGGGATTTGCCAAATGCCAGCCTGTTAACCAGATTGTAGTGGGGAGACGCCCGGCTAATCGTGTTGATTTCAGGTATTATGACAACTTACCTAAATTCAAGGGCAATGAATACTTTGAGGATGTTTTAAATTGGATTTTAGACAATGAAGATTTTTTTGAGTATGTGAGAATGTCGCCCAAAAAAAGGTGAAAATATTTGTTGTTAAAACTTACGGGGCCAGCACTACGGTGGTGGTTAGATACGCAAGATTTAAGAGAGAAATTGGGAAAGCGTCCTATTCGTGCATGGTCAAGAATTATAAAACTTATGATGTAGAGATTTTTGCCATGGAATTATGAGAAATTACTAAAGGAAATATATGAGTTAAAGCAACAAATTACAATCAACCCATTTGCCAATAATGTTATTGAAGAAGCTTTAAAAGAGGAGGTCATTAAAGTTGATGAGAAGAAAAATGATATGGATTTGGGTGATAAGCAGAAAATTGATATGGATGTTGGCGATCAAGTTGTTGAATACTAAATTGATTTTTCTATGGAAGAAATTGATGTTGTCTTAATTATCTGATGACTCTATGGTCATGCAGTCCGTCTGAATGAGCCAATTATTGATGTGTCAAGCAATACCAAGATGAATCAAGATCAAGAGTACCCACAATGTCAAGTGGGTTTTGCTATTAGCTTGGGTTTGATTTCTCATCATGCCTTGCTTTCTCTTTTTATCTCCTTTCTTTCATTAACATAGTATTTCTCTTTGGCCGATAAAAAAATATATGATTGCTCTATTTTCTAAAAGTCACCGTTCCAATTACTCGAAAAATGATTTTTGCACTTCACTTTCTTATATAAATGCACTCTCATATTTATCTCATATTTGTATTTTAAGCATTAAAGGACAAATTTTGGAGTGCATTTATAAGAAAGTTGAGTACAAAATTATTACCCGGCCAATTACTTTAACTCAAATAATGAGGGGGGCAAAAAAGGAATTCTATTGTAGTTTTTGATCCATTAGTCTATAAACATATAAAAGAAAAAAAGTAACGAATAAATTGGGACATAAGGAGTATTATTTAAAATATTGTTTCATTTCTTAAATTTAACATATGACTAACATACAATTCTAATTAATACCAAATCATTCTGCAAAATGATTTAGGAGTAGTATTTGAATTTTCTGTCAGATTATATAATTAAAATAGTTAAATATAAACAAACATACTCATAAAATTTGAAGGAAAATGATTTTCACACTCCCTTTCTTATAAATATATTTGTTTTTGTGTTTTAGTGACAACATTAAACACAAAAATTTAAAACAAAACATATATATAGGAGGTGCATTTATAAGAAAATGAAGTAAAAATCATTACCCAAGTTGAATACTCTATTTGAGTACATTATGCAGTTTTGATTTGCAAAAAACAAAAGTAATGTACATTTTTATCATAGATCTCCACTATATCAAACTGTTTTGTGGCAAATCTAAGATTACTTTTTGGCTTGTTACAAAACGTCAAATATGGGACTACATTCATATTAGCTAAAGTATTACTCCTTTTTTACTTCATTTGATGAAAACGTTGTTGATGAAATGATAAATTTGACAAAACTCCGAATTTTACGCTAGAAATCGTACTAAAAATTATTGTGAAATTTTGGCATAGTTCTCTTTACGGCTTAACATTGGGAAAAAAAAAAAACGAGGTAATCGTAGTTGGAAGATGCTATAAATAAGGCAAAAGAATAACAAACAATGTCAAAACATTCCTACCTTTAGCTTTTAATTGCGCTCCTTTAAATCTCTGTTCAAATAAAACAACTTTAAATCCCTTTCTAATCACTTTTTCCTTTAATCTTTTTCGCCTGTAGGGTATGTTGGAGTGATAAAGGTTGTAACCCACAAACCCATCATCAACTGTCAACAAGAACTTCCATCCATTTATTAAAATAGGAAAAATATAAAATCAGCTCAGGTAGTCGGTGAGTAGTCTTAGACCACTGTCATGTGGTGCCCCAACCCTTTTTCACTTCACGTTTTTGTATATGTCATACACTTAGTGCTGAGTTCAAAGATATATAGTGTGTGGTAGAGAAGGGTGTTGTTGGGACATCACGTAGCGGTGCCCCGGCCTATATACGCGGGATAACTTTTCCTACATTTTCCACTTTTTTTTTAAATTCAAATTTATCACTTTTTCACATTTTTTTCTCTTTTGACTACAAGTATGGATCTTTCTATTCTGCCAGATCTCTATCAGAGTATCATCTACTTTTCTTGTCTCTTCTCTCTCTCTCTCTCTCTCTCTCTCTCTACAACCCCCTCTACCCCTCTCTATATATACCACCCAGTCCTTTTTCTCTCCAGATCTAATCTCCAATCCAACTTTATTTATTCTACCAGATCTACCCTTCCAACATATCCTATTTTCCTCCACACCCCCCCTCCTTAATTGATGAAGATCACAAGCACCCATCAACATCCCTTCCCCTCTCTCTCTCTCTCTCTCTCTCTCTCTCCACCCCATGCATGAAACCCATTGAAATCCACTAGTATATTGCCCTCTTCCATAAGGAAACTAAACAAACCCACAAAAATTTTCATTAATATCCTCTCTCTCTCTCTACAATATACATCTAGGGTTTTCTTTTTTGAGGTGAATTGGTGCAACTAACTAGAGGTGGTGGTGGTGTGATGTCGGAAGAAAATATTCTGGCGAAACCGGGGAGCCAAGGAGGCTCCGGGAGCAAGAAAACGACGTCGTTGAGGCCACCGGAGCAAGCCCAAAAGTGTCCTAGATGTGATTCCCCCAACACGAAATTCTGCTACTACAATAATTACAGCTTAACACAGCCAAGGCATTTCTGCAAGACTTGTAGAAGGTACTACTCCTTTATATGAAAACCACTTCCGTATATAGATAGATGTCCCTTGTGTGCAATTAATTACTGTGTTTCTTTTTTCCTGATTTTATAAGGAGGCCATGAGTCAGTGGACGGTGCGATTGATTCCTAGGATTAATTAGTCCATTAATCGGATTCGGATTCCGAGAAAACACTATACAAATATATATGGATGTATGTATTTAGATGTAGCATACTACAAACAAAAATTGAATGATAACAACATGATCATTATTATCAAGTTGTATTTTTTAAAATTCAAACAATTAAAATCCTCTACAAAATTGAGGGTTCTCTATTTTCCAACTTTGAACTAACAAAAACAAAAGAAATACAAGAACAATAAGTATTACTTTAGGCTTTGTTTGAAACATGGGGAAAAAAAGACATAATTATCTTTCTTTTTATCCCTTTCTTTGAAAGACAAAGAAGAGAAAGCTAAAAACAAAAATTGAGAATTTTCTCTGTGCTTTCTTCCCTATTAACTTTTCTTTCTTTCCTCAACTACAGTGTGCTAATTTTGAACTTTTTCCAATAGGTACTGGACTAAAGGAGGGGCACTACGCAACGTACCGATCGGAGGCGGCTGCCGGAAAAGCAAGAAGACAAAACCCTCATCTTCGAATTTCTCCGGCGACTCGAAGGACTCCGGCGGCAGATTGAAGTTCTTCCATGGGCTTTCTCCTGCCATGGATTTTCAACTTGGTGGTGGTGGTGTTGGTCTCTCTTTCCCTACTAGTGGGTATAGCTACAACCAATGCCCTCTCTCTTCTTCCACTCCTTGTTTTGCTACTGACACCCTGGGAAATTCCAATACTACCCTAATGGGTCTCAATTTCCCTCTACTGAAACATGTGGAGAGTGGTGGATTTGGGCAAGAAATGGGTGGCCAAAGTAGCAATATCGCGTCGTCGATCGAGTCGTTGAGTTCTATCAACCAAGATCTTCACTGGAAATTACAGCAGCAGAGATTGGCAATGCTTTTCGGAGGAGGAGGAGAAAATGGTCAAAAAGAAAGCAGCAGTACTGGCATTTCACTTCAAAAGCCACAGCCCATTATGTTTCAGAACCTGGAGATATCAAAACCTGATGATTGTGATCAAGTTGTGGGGGGTGTTATTGGTAATAGTTCAAGAAAAGAGGGTGCAATTGGTAATTTAGCAACTGAGTGGTACTTTGATAGCAGCTCTTATGCACCTCATGTGAATCCTACAAATACAAGCAATGTTATGAGTAGCAATGGGAATGAAGGCACAAACAACTGGAGTGGAATGCAGAGTTGGAATGACTTGAATCAGTACGGTGGATTGCCATAGCTGAGAGGAAGAGCTAAGAAGAAAAGGTGGAAAAAGAAAAAAAGAAAAAGGAAAAATGTAGTACGTGTATATCGGATATCTGATATGATCAAGATCGATCCATCAGATCGAGTGTCCCAAAACACAATGTGATGATATCAAGGATTCAAGATAGAGTAAGGTTAACCCTTTTTTACTTTTGGTAACTGCCTAGATCCATATCAAAGTATAATTATTCAGTGCTCTCGAAGTACAATCGTGGTGTTCCAGGACACTCCACAGCTAGCGCACACTCTCGTGGAGCTCACGACTAAGGTATGAAATCTATGTAAATGTGTGGTAATGGAGTGACTGTGTGCTCGGCGTCAGCGACTTTGAATAATCACTCCATCAGTTAACTATAAATCTCCCCTTCTTGTTGTTTATCCCCTCATATCCTCCTTGAGAATTTTAGCAGTACCAATGTTTCAAAGCATTTTAGACTGTTTTATTTGTGTAAAAATCTTGAGATAAGAAAATTTTAAGATGGTTTAATGGGTGAAAATGCACTAGAATGTTGATACAGGTAAATGTGGGAACAAAGGATTTGAGTTCCCTTTTGGGGTGTAGCTCAATACGGTAAAAGGTTGGGAAACAGGAAAACTTGGGTTTTTTCCTCTTGTTTTTTTGTGCTGGGTTTTACATAATCAGAAAGATGCTGATCAACAGAATGCATTCCATTTCTTTGGCTTTAATTTCCAAGGTTGTACTTAAGATTTTTCACGTTCGAAAGGAGCATCTGTGATGTACAATACATTGCAATACTGCTTTATAGGACTTTGCTTGTGCTACACAAAATATCATCAAGTTTATCGTAGGATTTTAGTAGCTGCCGCTACGTGCTATATCAGCCTTCGGTAACGACTTTTCGGGCCTCCGGTATCGCTACACTTCGCCATACATGCGCTATAAAAAATTCACACCTATATTATTTCTGAATGATCTGTCATTTAGTGGAGGAATGAGATGTAAATGAATTGTGAAAATTTTACACTTCACTTTGATGAATACACTTCAAACTAGTCTTCTGATGTGTTTTAAGAGTGACATTGGAGTATTATTGTAAAGGGTACGCACAATTATTCATAAACTTTACAAAGTTATGCTAATTTCAGCCCATTAAGTGCATGCGGGATAAAATACATACATATAATAACAAATAAATTTGGACACTAATACACTTATTTCAAATATATCAATACATTTGTTTTTTGAATATCGATTCGCTTTCTACATATTATCGGATAGGATAAAACGTAAACATATTTTTCCTTTTCCATCCAAAATATAAAATTCTTCCTACACTGATCTCTTTGGCCTCGTTTGTTTGACGGGAGATAAAATGATGAGATATAAAACTCCTTGGGATATAGATGGGATATGAAATCATTGGGATATTGCTCAGGATATCAATGAGTGGAGAAAAATTTATATCCGGTGTTTGTGTTCAACGGGATATATGCACTAGAAAATACTTTTTTGTTAGGGACAAATCCCGGATTTTGAGTCCCACGAAATTTTATATATCCTATCTCACCCTCCAAATCTCACGTAACAAACAAACAAGGCCTTTGGGATCTGGAATGGATATTGTAGTGTTATTAAATGGAGTTAAATGGAGAAAATGACACATCTTTGATTTGTTTTATGTTCAGTCAGTTTTCAGAAGAACCAGAACTCTCACTGTCTCTATCTGTATCCGAATCTCTCCCTTCTTCAGTCACAAAACAATGTCTGCAAACATAACAGGAGCTGGCTTACCTATGTCCTAGCTTTGCAGAGTTAACCCTAGCCTGTCCCCCCCTCCTCCTCTTACTGTCTTATTGTGCCTAGGGCTTTTCATACTCGCAAGTCTGCTCGCACAGACCAAGGGGACCAGCCGCGGTTATGCGGGGCCATCTATGGTCCCGTAAAGATGACCTGAGTCATTAATATTTTTTAAAATATATTTTCGTGGGTTACTATAAAAAAAATCAACTCAATCGGAGTTCATTAATGATTGTTTCAAAATTTTGTAGAGCAAAACAGAGTGATCCGTCTTACTCCCTCCGTCCAGATTTGCTGGTTCATTTTGGAAATTCTAATTTTTTTTCTATTACTTTCTTTTCATCACTTTTTGTGTACTTTCTCTATACTTTACCCTTTAACTTTTGAAATAAACAATCATTTTCGAACTTGAAAAAATATGTTTGTGGACCAACAAATCCGGACGGAGGGGGTATGATTTTTTAAACAATCTTTAACGATATTCGATTTGCTGATTTTTTTTTACAGAAAATACATTAAAATGTTTTATTAAAAATGAACGACTCTGATTATCTTCGCGGGACCTGAGGTGGGCACGGCATGATCTTCTGTGCTCGTCTGTGGAAATAGCAGGTGAGTTTGGTATTAGCCACTTCTGTCTCAAAATATTTGCCCGATCTGCAAAGCGATTAGTTAAAAATAATGGACATTTTTTAAAGTAAAATTTTAATTTTTTCATAAATGAAAACAAATCATTGATATCCACTAGTGTTGGAGTACAAATTTTGAGTTTTTCTTAAAAAGTTTCTACTATTTTTAAGTTCTCCTTTCACACGCTGGGCAAATTTTTTTGTATTGAGTAATTATAAAGTAATTAATTTTGACACTCTACTTTTTGTTAACCACATTCAATATTTGTCTTTTACTAGTATTCAAAATACACGTAACCTGAAAATTAATGGACAAATATTAAAGTGCGGCTATCAAGTACCAAAATCATTTCCTAATTATTATTCGATACGGTCTGGTCTGACCCGGTAGTGTATGAAAAAGTGGTGGCTTGAAAGTGGATTAATTGACTGGTAGACTGTCAAACATTGTCGAGTTGAACAAAATTGACTGTCAAACATCGAGTATATAACAAGTGAATCCCTTAAAGTTTTCTCTTTTTACTAATTTCACTCTTATGCATATTAATCACCAAAGTTGCCACTACGCACCAATCCCCAAAAATTGTCCATTTTCCGGACGGGGGCTACGTTGGTAGCACGTGGCATCACCTAGCCATCGGATTTGAGGTTCCTATAGTGAGGCTAATAGAAGAGTGTAGCGTTAGTCAATGGCGGATCCAGGAGCCTAAATTACCTAGGGCTAACTTAAGGTTTGAATATTATACTGAGCATGGTATTGTTTTTACTACTTGTACGGTACTTACTAGTGCCAATGTAATACCGGGTACCGTTTCGGATTACTCGTTACAAATTAGTATTTGCTATTAAAATTCTTTTATATATAATATATATATATATATACATATATTCAAAAATGTTGTTCTAGTGTCCATTGTGCGATAACTTTAAGGACTTTAATTTTATTTTCCCAACCCTTTTCCTATTCCCAAAGCCCTTTTTTAACTCGGAGGAAAAAATCTTCGTAAGAAAAGCTACAAGAACTTTGCCGACTTCGACATGTTGAGTTGTTAAAAGGAGATTGATTTGTGGGTAGTTTTTTTTAATAGGTGTTCATTTTATTTTTGGGTGGGTGTTCATTTAGAATGAATTGGGCTACACACAAATAATGAAGTGGGCTAAAATTTACTAAACTATAATTTTATATACCAAAAAAAAAAATCTTTTTTTTCAACCTCACCTGGGCTACAGCCCAAGTCAGCCCATTGATGGCTCCGCCATTGGCTTTAGTACATCTCAGCCGTCCATCTCAATAATTAATGATTCATATTTAAAAAAATCCCTTTCAAGGAAGAGTAGTCTTCTCCGGAAAAGAATCTTTTCATAAAATCTAATCATTGAAAACACTTTGGACAACAAGAATAAGGTACTACACACCTGTAGTGCCCAGCCTCACCAAAGAGCTGTCCAAGGGGCCTGTAGTGAGCTCCCTCGACCGTCCGACGACGACCAACGTTCTAGATCATCTTACATTTTAAAAAATACATTTTTTACATTTAATTTAACCCCTACTAATCCGGACCGTCGGTCGCCAATCGGATAGCCGAGGGAGCTCACTATGCACTTGTATTGAGTTTCCTCAGTAACCCCCCCCCGATCCAACTGCATTCATACATGACCAGAGAAAAACCTAGACCGCCCTTACCTAAAACCAGAAATGAAAAACATTATTTGACTCCTATCCTTAGTCTCATAATTCTCCGATAGAATACTTCGCACACACTCTCAGTTCTCAGTTCTCAATTCTCACCCTACAACCCAATTTTAGTAACTCGAGATGGTTTCGAAAGATGCTTTCACTTTTGCATGCACGCACTCACGAGTTTGCTCATGCACGCGCGTTTTTGACTTAGTCATGACGATGGATCTGTTCACGGGAGAGGGAATCAAGGATAAACGCTGGTTCAATTATGTGTTCCCGAGGTTTGGTCTTGCAACTTGCAAGTTGATACGCGATTGTTACTAATGCGGTCAGCCAACAAAGAAATAAAGTTCAAGGATGAAATTGAGGGGGGAAAATAGACTGAAATGGGAAATGAAATAAACTCTAAAGGGGCAAACTGTAATTTACCTATCAAACAAATTTTTTTTTTTTTTTTGTCATTCGTTATTCCTAATCTATTACATGGAGGGGGAATAAGACGCAATCCCGAAATACAGTAGTATAGGACATTCAAGAATTCTACCACATGAGCTAGCCACCACGTGTCCGTCAAACAATTGAATGAGAGCGAGAGGGCACTGGCATATAGAGCTTAGGGTTCGTTTAGTGTCACAAACATGTTTCTTGTTAACTTTTGCAGGGCATTGGGTGGTGAGCCCCCTCCGTTATATAAGTGGCTGCAACTGAGATTCTCTTTGTGCTTTTGTTTTGTTTGCGACAAAGAAAAGCTTCTATTTTTATTTTTTTTTCAGAGTCAGGACTAGATGTTTTTCTGCATAAAGTTCATTCTTTTGTTTCTTAATAAAATACCTTGTCTTCGCCGAATAGTGTACCGAAAATGTACACTGGATTGTCTGCGAAATTATCCAATCCATTCAATTCATTTCACAAATTTTTGAAGGTCCATTCAATGTCACATTTTAAAGTTCGTACTCCATTTATATCCTACAAGAACAAACCCAAAAAAATATTGAAAACAAACATATAAAGAAAACTTGTACGCGTTATCGTGTTTTTAATATATATCTTTTTGCCAATTGGAAAAAAAAAAACCTACCATTTGCTTTCCTGCTTCTATTACGTAATTTTGGACATAATTTATGGTTGAGGCTGAAATTTCAAATAAAGGAATCTCTCTTTATATACTCAGTTGTTTTACTTATTGAATCTCTTTAAAGCAAAAAAAATATTAAAAAATAATACTAACTACAAAGAACCCATCACAGTGAAATAAAAATTAGAGCATTTTCTATCTACCAACTTCCGTCCACAATTTACCCAAAAAACTTCCAGTCCACATGCGTGTCTGAATGCAGTGGCGGCTCCATGATTTCTCGTTAGGGTGTTCAGAAATTCTACTACGGTCCACTAGAAATCATTACTGTACACATGCAAAAATAAAAAATAAAAAAAAATCCAAGGGAAGAGGGGAATTGAAAAAGAAACGGTGGGGTGGGGGGAAAGAAAAGAAATGGGAAAAGAGTACTGGACTACTAGTGTGTCTCCCGGTGAGAAGAGTCATTTTTTGGGATTGGGTGTTCCAATATTTTGGGTAGGGTGTTCAAAACGGTTCAAACATATTGGTTAGGGTGTTTAAACATTTTGGTTAGGATGTTCAAAATGACAAATAAATTAAAAATAAAATTTTTTACACATATTTCTTAAAAAAAAAAAAATCAGGGTGTTCGGGCGACCACCCTCGGCTCAAGGCGGAGCCGCCTCTGTCTGAATGCGTGTGGAATAAACAAAAGATATCTATCATATCAAAGTAACAAAGTACTGAAAACCTTGACAATCAAGTTACAGTAAAATTATGTCCCATAAGTAGATAATTAGAGAATTGAAAAGTAGTAATCACTTTTGATTAAGTTTGTGGTGTGCAAAGTTCATGATTACATACAATGTATGATTGTCTTTGCACATGTTTCACATTGTTTAGCTAGCTTAATTATACGTTCCATTAAAAAAATTGGTACTTGTAGCATTTTCGTGATGCTTCTATTGTTTTTCACATGCATTGTTTAGCTATTGTAGCATCTCCAATCAAGCTCTAAACCTCCAAAATAGAGGCCGAATGTGACATATTGAGTAAAGATTTTGTAATTTATCTATTTTATTCTTTAACTTTTTGTGTTTTATGGAGAGACTCATTGTACTTTTTAGAGATCTGTAAATTTGCTTTTGGGTCTCTAAATATAGAGACTCACACATCCATATTGGCATCCAAATCTTTAAAAACGACGGTGGGTTCCTCCAAAAAGTACAAAAATTTGTATGAAAGAGGGATCCAATTAAAAATGAAAGCCAGATTAGGAAAATTAGAAAAAACTGGGAAAAAAGGGTAATTGATACTCACACCCCCCAAATTGTTATCCACACCCACTAGAAGACAACAAAGTGGGTGTGGATAACAATTTGGGGGTGTGGAAATCACTCCCTGAAAATAAAACGTAATTTTGTGACTTTTTCTGCACTAGTTATTTTTCCATACTTGGTTCATATTTTTGCACTTAATTATTTCCCCCCTCTCAAGACTAATAAGAAAAGAAACAAAAAAATTGATCCTAATTAAATTGGTAACACAGGAAAAAAAAAATCAAATAAGTCAAAGCTTTAAAAACTTTGTGTTGAAGTTTGGCTCGATTTTGGGTTTCGAAGGCTAGAAATTTGGTCGTAGCAGTGCTCGTCCGGAACTGGTCCGGTTCTCGTCCGGACTAGCGAGTTTGGGACAAGTTTTATGCTCACAACATATCTCATCCGGACCTCGTCCGGAGTTGGTCCAGACGAATGGTGCTGGTCCTTAATCAACTTTGCAGCTTCTCTCGTCCAGTGTTCGTCCGGACCAGGGACTTCGTGTCTATGCGTTTTGATTTCGTTTTTAGGATTTTTTTAGGGGGCTTCAAAGCCCAATATGGTTATTTCTTGTTAGGCACTCATTTGTTTAGTATAAATACATGTACCTTTTTTTATTGATGTGAGCAAATATTAGGGCATTAGGTTAGGGTTTTGAAAGAGTTGCCTTTGTATTGGCTTTTGGTGAGTTTGGGTAGAAGATTTTCTGTAGAATTCTTCTTTTTAACTCTTTCGAGCATTCGTTTTGTTAGTGAAGTCATTGATCGACCTGCCTGTGGACTAGGCTTACATCCCAAAGTAAGGCCAAATCACTGTGTGTCTATCTCTTTTCTTGTTTGTTTTCTCTCATGTTTGATTTGGTTAATTGGGTTTACTTCTCACTTAGTTATTTGTTTTTCAAATCAATATTCAATACTATCAATTGTATTGGGTGTGGTTGAGTCTCGGGTGGCCCGCCGCACAACACTTTGGAACCAAACATAGACTCAAAAGTTTTATAACTGAATATGGCTTCTCTGCAGTCCGATATTGTTTTTTCTGATCAGCCTCAGTAGTTTGATGTTGGACTAGAGAGAGCCTTTTGTGTGATCTTCGCCATCCATAAATGTTTTTCATAGTGTAGATTTTTTCAGTTTCTTTGATGGAAGAGGTTTTTTAAAATCTAGGCCGTAGAATGCAACCGTTCGGATGTAACGGCAGAGGCCTATCTGTAGTCCAACTGGAGAGAGAGAGAGAGAGAGAGAGAGAGAGAGAGAGAGAGAGAGAGAGAGAGAGAGCATGAAGCCGCGAGATTAACGTGAAAGGCTCACTGGAAGACAAGCTTACTTTTTTCGTTACTCCAACGCCCCCTTGTGTTTTGTCAACTGTCAAATTACACCCCTGCTGCAAGAATTTCATGAGTCATCTAACAAGATAATCAAAGGGAAAAACTATATTGTGGCATGCCTCCACACCCATATATCATGCACCTATTTTGCCTGCCTCACACTTGGTGGATATGCTTTAAATGGACCAAGGGTGGGTGCTGTGCACAGCACGGCCGTCCGATCATGTTTTAGACGGCCCATGTGCATTCGGCAATTTTAATTTAATTTAATTTTGATTTATTTTTACCGGTGAAAAATCAAAACACATCCAGACCGTCTAAAATATGATTGGACGACCGTGTGGTGCACAGCACAGTGCATAGCACCCGGGAGCACCCCTCCGCTTTAAATATATTGTATATTTCCAATTATGAGGAAAAATGGATTTAGAAAATTAGCAGAAGTACAACTGCTTCATGTGACATAATTTTTCATTTTTGGGGTCTAATAAGTTACTCAAGCTACGACATATTTAGGGTGATCACATGAAGTATATCCATATTTGAGCAAGACAACCCATGGAAAGGACATAAATACCTCACCCACAAGTGAGTTCCAAAAAAAAAAAAATACATATTTATGGCCCGGCATTGAATTTTATGAGTCCGTCTAACCACCGATGGCCCAATAGGTGGTAGATAATATTTATATAAAAAAAAAAATCAGTAAGAAATTCAATGCACCTTTTATTTGAATGAAATTTTACGGGAATATGTAGATTGTTTACAACCAATCAATGCGCTTTTTGACTATATATTAAAGTAGACGACGATTAGCAATTTTCTTTTCTGATTCATAGTAAATGTAAACTTTCATGCTTTCACATCCGATGACTCGGATGTAGCGTTACAGAAGTGCTCTACAACACCCCGTTTCCGAAATTACCATCACTAAGATCTAAGTACGTCCATGCTTTCACTCTGTCAGAGTTGTGCAAGGTAGCCTACAAATACTTCATGAGCATGATTGCATGAAATACTAATCTCTACTACTGAGGTGATAGCTTAGTTGGCCAAAATGAGTGGTATAAGTTTCTCCTCCCTTTCTGTGCATGGACTTTCCAGATTCGAATTCCTCTCATGCTATTGTTGGGACTAGTGTGGATTTGCATGGAAGACTTTTATTAGCCAACTAGTCGCCTAGGTGATGTTGTGGCGACGATATGTCTTATTCGGACAGTAGCTATCTATGGCTCAACCGGATATTCCACAGCGGGTCGAAAACCTCATGGTTTTGCCTATGGAGAATTGGTACGCTGATCGCCCTTTTCCCGTTAAAAAAAAAAATGAAATACTAATCCCTCGTTATGTGTGGAGAGGCATTAGGGCTGGGGTGGCCATGTACTCATGTTCCAGCACAGTCGACCAAAGAAGTGGCCCAAAATGGTGACGACTCTTCGCAACATTTTTCTCGTTCTTTTATGGGTTTTAGAAAGTTACTCTCTCTCTCTCTCTCTCTCTCTTTCTCTCTCTCTCTCTCTTGATTAGAATTTTAGCCTGTAGTGCTTTTTTTTTTATTTTAATGATCCACACCCACAGTTCTCACTTTCCAAAACTCGTTACGAGTCAAAATAGCAATCCAATCTGTGGAATTTTTCACATCACCTACTTTGTTTTTTTTTTTTCCTTTTCGTTTTGTTTTCTCAAAAAGGAGATTGAAACTTTGAATACCCAATTTTTTTTTTGAACAGAACTTTGAATACCCAATTGTGCAGAGGATATGACTCACCGGAATAAGAAAATTACTAAACAGTTAGTTTAATTGGCCTAATCTTTTTTTAATTTTTCGTTAAAATGTTCTCGGAATCAATGACTCATCTCGGTGACGGTAATAAGAACATGATAAGGATCGAAGTTGAAAAAAAAAAACAGTTAAATCGTACAAAATGACCGTCGTTCTTGAACTTTTTTCGCCTTTTGCAACAATTTTTTTGTTCTAGTCATAATCTTTTACTTTCTAAATTTCTCTCGTCAAAGCGAATGAATAGTCCAAAAATGTCATAAATTTAATAAAACGCGAAATAGATAAACATATCTGCGTCTGTCACTACTTTTCACCTTATCAACTAGCCTTTCAGACTAGCTACGGATCCATTTCTAATGTATTTAAACGAAATCTATCCCACTACTAAAACAATCACATAGGATTATTTATGTTTTTCATTTAAATGTAGAAACTATCGATCGAACTCTACTATTTGAGGTACTCATTTGAATCAATTGGCAGCGTATGTTGGCAATCGCGTGTTTTTGGTCACATGTATGTCCGGGTGGGAGCTACCGGTAGCGAAACGGGAGTTGTAGCGTCGTCCGGATGAAACATGCTGAATCGAGCCGAAAAACTCATATCATTATCATCACCGACTTTGACCACTAGCAATAGTGTATGTTGGCAATCACGTGTCTTTTCTTTTCTCCCCAAATATGACATGATTTTCTGTTACATAACGATGAGGTGGTAGGTGGTAGAATCACCAAAAAGAGACTTTGAGAGATTTGCCTTTTTCGAGACTGTAAATTTTCCTCGCTAATATCTTTAGCGAGGAAATTTGATTCCTGGGAGACGAAGTTAATTCGTCCCGACATGTATAACAAATACTCCCTCCGTTCCAAAATGTTTGCCCCCTACGAAACTACGTGCAATTTTCAAACTAAAAAATAATATAGTTACAAAAATAATTTTCTAAGCAATATGGATCTTGTTTGATAGATCTCATTG
>JAXBDA010007852.1:0-16409 GCA_036023075.1 Gaultheria prostrata
TGTGTTTAAATAAAAATTATTTTTGCAAGTTATCAAAAATAATAAATGAATATCCTTTTTCACATGGTCATCATAAATTTAATAGTTATTTAAAGAAAAATTATTTAAAACTATTTTAATGTAATTTGGAGATTATTATTATTATATGTTTAATATTTTTTATTTCAAAAAATGTTTGAAGAAGTATACAATTTGACTAAAGCCTTTTTTCACCTATTTTTTAATGTTGCCCACTACAAAATAGTTTAGCTATAGGACAAAATTCGGACGGGATTGAGTAAAAAGTGTTGTGGTATTATAAAACCCCCAAAATAACGATTTTCCCGCTCAAAATGGTGACCTGCTACCGGATTGACCAGTGGCCTTATTTTGTGGTAAGTCTTCCCTTCTTGCGTGGTAAGTGTTGCCTTACTGAGTAGTAATTTTGTGCATATATGGTAGTATGTATTTCCTTTGTTCGTTGTAAGTAATTTTGGAGGGAAACCCGCAAAACCACCCCTGTTTTTAGTAAAACCACTTGCTTTTTTGGATCCTCCGGCTGAGATTCGATTATTTTACATCCAATGATCCAAAAAAAGTGGGGCACCGGTGCCCCAATACCATTTTGGGGCACCAAAGAAAAGTTCGTCCAAAACAGAGACTGGCATTTAGAAGATGAAACAAAAGAAATTGAAAGAATGTTTGGTTGAGAAAATGGTAGTTGGAAAGAGGAATGAAGGGTGGCTGGGCTAAACTTTATGATTGAAGAAGGAAAGCCACATATAGGATTTTGGACACTCATGCTTCATGGGACTGTTTGTTATTCGGCCAAATTTAATGATAAAATTTTAAGTACCAGTTATTTTCTTTTCCCATCTTTTCTTTTTGCCTTTTTCACTTTCCGTTTTCCTTTCCAGAGAGGAAGTAATATTTTCCAGAACAATCATGAAAATTCTCTAGCTTGAAGAAGAAAATATAACCACCGAAAAGCTCAACATTAAAGGGCCATTCTACTAAATTTTGGCTTTTGGGGCTTTTTAATTGATGTATGTGAGGAGAATGGCTTGTCTAGAACAGCGCTTACAGAGAATAACACAAATTAAATCCAAATATAATCTAGTAATTGCATATACTACCAAGCCAAGTAACTAATCGTTATGAAGGGCAGTGGTTAAAACAGCTTAACTATTCGATGCGCGGTCACTTTCATGTAGAAAATACGATCATTTTTAGCATGTTAACCAATGTCCTTTGAAGAGCTGGCACAAAATCATGCATGAATCCTGCATTAAAATGTCATAATGAAAATTCAACTTAATAATGATCATGCATAAATTGATGCAATTCCATGTATAGTTCAAACACGGCCTTAGACATCAGTCAGCAAAAACAGAGGCACAAAATTCCATCACCTGATCATTAATTTCTGCAAAATCTCAACTAGCACATTATATTTTAGCGTTTGGATGAGTTAAACTTGCAGGGATAACTCAATCTTGGCAGTATCACAATCAGCTTAAGAGAATAGACTTTTTGAATAAAGAAATCAATTTTGAAGCACATTTTTAAGAAACTTGTATGGTATCTTAAACTTATCGCTAATAGGATTTTTGCAAAAGAACCAATTATCAAGAAAAAATTGAATCTATTTTTTGAACTATCTCAAAAACCATTTCAGCTGAAAACGAATGTCATCTGATACCACCCACGACTGTTTTTGTTTTCAATCCTAATAGCAAAGAAGTGCTCTCCGAAGTTGATTACGAAAAACATCAACAAAACAAGAAACATCCTCAGAATCTTGAAAAACCCACAGAAATAGGGTCCAGAGCAAAGCTAGCTGTATTACTGAATCTTAATTAATCCTGTATCCAAGGCTGAGTTGAAAACTACCAGGCCACTAAATCCAACCCACTTATCTATCCATAACAAGTCCAAAAATAAAAGTAAGACAGATAAATAATGTCTAGAATAAGTTTTACCATATCATCTTTATCGGATTGAAGATTATAACTGTTCTTTCCATATTCGGCCGGCAATCTTTAGCTTCAGCTCCTGTCCATCACCACCAGAGAAGAAAAGCGCTAACTTTCTCTGGATAATCAGTCCGTCTAGGCTATCTCTAACTGTCTTATGACTATCGCGAATGCTTCTTGGAACTCCATACCATTGCATCTTCCTCCCACCACCACAGACTTCCAAACTGTAACTGAACCTTTTGGCCTCATGATCATCACCCATGAAGCGCAAGAAGGCCATGTAAACCGGAGCCATTCCTATATTGAAAGCCTCAAAGTGCAAGCAAAACTGGTGGCCGAAACAGTTGAAAACCTGTAACCAGATCACAGTATCATAATATTAGATGAACTTTTTGGTTTCACTTGAAGACACTGGCCACCAATGGAAATATGTTATAAAACGAAATAAAATGTTTCCAAGGAAAGTGAGATGAGATGCATAAAGATGAACCAACATATACGTTGATTGATCTTTGAACAAAAAAAAAGGAAAAAGCAAACCAAAAAATGGACTGACGATGTGAAGCCGGCTTCAATGCAAACTACACATTGACCATTGCATGGACAATACTTAGGCAAATCAGAGAACTGCGTCTACCTAAAAAGTTGCGTCTGATAGAAGTAAATGTATGGACCGGTGAAATGAACTAACTAATAGGACAGGTAATAGTAGCTACCTCCTCCATTAAAAAAAGCAATAGGAGTCTAGAAAAAAATTTGGGTTTTCAAAATTGTTTCCTCGAGCAAGTAATTACAAAATAAGGAAATCGCGGAGAGGGCATAAGGTTACAACTTACAAACATGTGAAAGAAAACAATTACTTCTACTTAGGGCTGCAAACGAGCCGAATCGAGCCGAACTTTAGAATGTTCAAGTTCGTTCGTTAAGGTTTTAAACGAACTCAAGCCGAGCTCGAACTCACTAAAAATTTGACGAGCCGATGTCGAGCCAAGCTTGTCTAGGTTTGATTCGAACTCGAACATGTTCACGAGCCTTAACGAGTCAAAAATACTATATATTTATGCTCTCATACAGGTCTAAAATTGTAAATAAAATTTTTATTTTGCACATAAATAAGCTCATACATATATAAAATTATGAAAATATATCAAAATTTTAAGTTTGTAGTACTTTTACAGTTTTATATTCATATAAGATAGTATAAAATTTTCATTATGAACATGTAAAAGTTCTTCCATGTTCAAGGTTATATGTGAAATTCTTACGAAATATATGTATACTCTACGTTCGCGAGCCCAACCGAGCTAAATATCGTCGAGTTCAAGTTCGGCTCGTTTATGGAACGAACCTAAAATTGGGGTCCAGGTCCGGCTCGTTTAGTAGACGAGTCGAACTCGAACGAGCCCTTACCGAATCGAGCCTCGAATAGTTCGCGAACGGCTCAGTTCATTTGCAGCCCTACTTGAGTTCTACTAGTAGTTTAGTGAAAGGGGTTGGATCCATGCTAATGGCTAGGAAAAATCTACGATTTATTGGAGAGGACTGAACTTCTCTTTTGGACTGGAAGGTGTTGCTGGGTCTCATCAGTCCCATTTGATAATTCATTAGTTCACTTTGAAGTTCTTGCAGTGTTGATCATCTATTAGAAAACAGCTTGATCTAGTATGCGATATGATTTAATCACATCCATCTAGGATAAAAAAAAAAAAACAGATGGTCTATTTTCAAAATCATTAAGTGTCTTCCAATTTTTCTCAGGCAAATGCGATGACAACATCTAGTTAATAGGATCAAGCTGACAGGAGATAAGCCATTTCAAAAATTCCAGTTGGAAATACTAACAATGTTATGGAATATAAATCCAGAGAGAGAGAGCTGACAGGAGAGATAAGCCATTTCAAGAATCCCAGATGGAAATAGTAACAATGTTATGGAATATAAATCCAGAGAGAGAGAGCTCACAGTTAACATCCATGTAGCGTTTTCAACTTCTTGGGGATTGGACTTCACATAACGGTGGTTAAAAGTAGACCCATCGTGCATGTCAACGTTATGATCATCCTTCAGATGTGACACAAGGGACCGAATATCACCAGTGACAGAGCACTCAGCTCCTGCATAAGGGCAATTATACGGGCGGAACCTGCAATTCTGCTCGTGCCTGAGTCTGCTCTGGTAAGGAAATATATCTTGACAGCCCAAGAACTGGTATCTGCATGGCAGTTCTAGCAGTTCTGCAACCTTCTCCAGAGCCACACACCTTATGTTTCCAAGCTCTAGGCGGCATATTGGGCAGATATTATGTACTTTAGTCTTGCAGTTAAAACATATTGTGTGGCCGCTGGGACACTAGATTAAAGAACAATATTGTTATGATGCGGATAACAGTTCTGAAATCAACGTGCATATACTTAATGAACCAATGGGCAGTTCAACAACAACAACAACAATAACAGAACCCATCTAGTCCCCAATCATTGGGGGTATGGGCGGGGGACGATTGGAGACAGACCTAACCTTTGGCATTATGCACAAAGTGGCTGCTCTCAGAGTACCACTGAAAAAGTGCCCCCCTAAACCTCCAAGAACCGAGGAGCTACAGGGACGTTTTGCTGCAGAACCATTCCCTCAAATCAAAGCCGAAAGGCATCAGGGAGGGCAGGCCTAGAGACCCAAATTAATTTATGTGCTCATTACCATGTTTCCTTCATTCATGGTCCAAAGCATCTCAATAATGAGCACAAAACCAATGGGCAGTTGAATGATATAAAGGAAATGATAGAAAACTATTAGGTACTCCGGGAGTATTATGTGGCCGTTGGGACAATGTAATCTCAGCAAATGAATGATGACAGCATGCCCTACATGAATCAGCCATTGTCTCCCAAGTACCAACATATTTAAGTCATCACATCCACCAGCAAAATCTGATGATATGTTATCAGTTGGGGAGTACCACGACAAAATGCCAGATGGTACTTAAGAAGCACTAAATAATTACTCGAAATGACACACCACCTAGCTAACAGCTAGAAATCAGCAGAAAAGTTACAAGGTTAAGGGCAACCAATTGGTACATTGGTGTGTGTTCTTGCTATGTCCCTGACAAAGCTATACAAGCATAGTCCCTTCTTTCTACTAAGGAACAAACAGAGAGAAAATCAGACCGATTCTCCAAATGGTTTTTGGGATATTCCCCACTTTCATAGCTATTCATGGACAGGAGTAGCGGATGATTAATCATGTGTTTTGAGTTGTACAAAATAACACTTTTAATTATAAAATTGTAAGCACTTAACGCCAAAGTCTATGTTACCTAAGTACAGTCAGAGACAATGACAATGGGCAATATAAAGTAATCCGAGACACGAGATGACCGAATGATTTTCTCAGCATGAGATGAACAAGTATTTTAGTGCTGAGCTTATCTTTTCGGGAATAAGGGCACAATGAAAGAAAGTAAACTCTTTTTCTTTGATCTCATGGGATTTTTTTCCAACCATGCCCCAAACAGACAGTCCCTTAGAGCAACACAACCTATATAAAAATTCCAGAAAAAGGAGCATATGCGTTGCTTTTTAAATTGTCTACCTATTAAGGAAGTACAGGATTTGGGGCTTCGAGCACACTGAAGATCTCTTTCAAAAGACTAAGCTTAATATAAGAGCAACTAGATGTCTACATTCTCATTAGTATTCTTAGTTATTACCATGTATCCAAAGCATGTGTCCGTCAATGTACTTATTTTTTGGATACCGTGATTATTTTGACATAAAGATATACGTGTTGTGCAGCAGTTTGATTCATGTATACGTAACAATAGTTACAAATGGTACCCACAAACATAAACAATTTTTATCATGTTAGTTCCAAATGGACAACATAGCTTAGAGAAATTTTGCGATTCATAAGCTATTCCAGTGAAAAAAAAAAAAAAGAAGTTACAGGGAAAAGTTAAAAGAAATTAGTAAGAAAAACAAAATTATGATAGCATGATCTCCTTTTCGAAAAATATGAACATAAACATTTATTTTTATGTTAATTTCAAACGTATATCTTAGCTTACAGTAAAAATTGCAATTCAGAAGCTAAATCGGAGAAAAAATTTACAAGTCACGGGGAAAAGTTAAAGAAAGTAGTAAGAAAAACAAACAACCAACCAATACCTCAAAAAAAATATAATAGCATGATCTCCTTTTCCATGATTGCAATTGATAAACTAATTAACTTATTAGGAAAACTACTATTATGGTTAATCTTGGAGCGTATGTGAACTAGGGAAATGCATGGTATTATTCCTGGAAATATTCATCAACAACTAGAATAATCAGGATGACTTGGATTTGATCATATGATAAACTTATTGTGGATTTAAGCGCTGCAGTTAATTCTGCAATCTGAACGCATAAATGCATTGATCCCAACCCACAAACACCCCTCCCCAGCCTGACTCAAACCCTCCCAGATTTTTGACAATGCAATACGTCGAAACTGCATTACAAATCAATCTCAAGAGGGAATTTATTTTTGCTGACATTAAATTACACCGAAACAAGTCTTAAATTCGATTACTCATGTTGCATCACTATATCTCATCTTTAATCAAAAAACAAAATGTTCTCTTGACAATACAATTTCAAATGTATAAGACCATACCTGATGAATGGGAGGGTACATCACACTAAGGCAAACAGGGCACTCAAGTAGCTCATGCACTCCCAGTTTCCCACCGACAACAGCAGCGGATTTTCTTGAAGGGGGGTTTCTGGATTCCGTTTCAGTAGGTGATGTGCCATAATCAGCTAATGCAGTCCGAGACTCGACAACATCCCGGTACGTACCACCTCCAGGAGCCATGGTTTCTTGTCAAGTGTCCCTTTTGCTGATATCCTCTCTCAGAATCTACAACACAATACTCTCGTTTCACCATCCGATGTTTACAATAAAACATTAGAGCATCTCCAACAGATTGCTTCAAATGTCAAATATATAAAAACAAAGAAACAAGTATTGCAGGGTTTTATGCACTCCATCTGACTTTTGAAACACCCAACCATCCTTCAAATTCTCTCCTACTCTTCAAATTCCACATACAGGAAGCAAACTTCAAACACCAAATCATGTTACAAAAAGTGATTTGGCACTTGAAGAGTGTATAAAGAGTACAGTAATTAAGGTAAGAAGACACGAACAATGAAGATAATAAACAACAAAGTTTGAAGAGTCTATTGGATTGCGGTACTTGCTCTTCAAAATGAAAAGCAAGGTAGCAAAGTACACTTATGGGGTTGAATTTTGAAGGATCTACAGGAGATGCTCTTAGAAGTTCAATTCTCAGAAGCTTTGGAAATGTATACGCATGAAAAGTCAAATTTATAACTTCTATCTTACACTCAAAACGTATTTTATCTACTTGGGAAATCATATGATTAAGTACTTGCAACTTTCATATCAGATTAGGAAGACATGGCAGCACAGTAAAATGAAAGGTTTAACGAAGCCTTTTAATCTCTAACCGAGATAACCAAGTTGAAGAGAGAGGAAAAAGTAGTTAGTTACCATTACTTGGAGGAGTTTTAAAGGGGATATGAACCAAATGTGTGTTGGCACCATTAAGAGGTTATTCAGAGGGAAATTCACATACATAAATACAATACCCAAATAGATAAAATCACGTGGTCCACAGCTTTGGACCAAGAAACATGTCCCAAAGTATACTTCTTGAATTGTTTAGGACAAAGCCATGATTCTCCAAACAAAAAAGACAAACACTAATGATGCAGGACTGGTGCAGAGTCCACTCTGTTACTGGTAGCAAGCTCCAAACTAGTACATACTACATAGCAGCAGCAAAAGGCACCAATGCTGGGGCTGAATTTAATAGTTTATGGGGATGTAGAAGTGGAAAAGTTTACACAATTTCAGGGTTTATGTAATCATGCTGCAATAGAGGAGTACTGCTTTGGAAGTAAATAGGGACCAGTTTCGTCTCGTTTTGTGTTCTATGGCTGGATGATCAAAGGATCAATACAGTAGGGTTGTAACTTAGGTTTCTGATAGAGCAAAATGGCTAAACAATATCAGGTTCTTTCATCCTAAAGCTTTAAAGAGATAATCTACAGAGAAGGTTTAGGCATCACCGCAATTCAAAAAGACATCACACCTAGGGTAAGACTTTTGTCATACAGTTCACAACACACAAGATCAAAGCTTCACAAAAGTCGGCTACATTAATACTACTAGAAGCCTAGAGCTCTAGAAAATGGCTTTAAATTCAAGAAGCAATGACCAACAATTCAAAATCATTTACATAGCTAGACCAGAAATCTGATACATGCGGCAACCTCTACAACTCATGGTCAGAAATTTCTTGAAACATTATTACTCCTATTGGCACTAAACTACAAAAACAAACTTCTAAAGTCAAAAGATTCATCACAGTATCAACAACACCAAAATAAGCTTTATAAACCATTTCGTGCCCCAAATTCATGGTTTAGAAATCCTCATCAAGCTTTACAGACATGTTGGAAAGTCCAAACCTTTTTCAGTCTTCAAAAAGAACCCAACCTAATCAAAGCTGTAAGCTACTTCGGTCATTAAGCATCCAACGCGCAATACTGTTTTTTTTTTTTTCAAAAAAAAACACGAAAATCATCCAGCAGTAAGCCTGTAACTCTTAAAAAGGCTAGATGTGCCCATTTCCCAAATCTGGAGCTCCATCTATAAGCCTCCAAGCTAATTTTATGCTTAGCTCTCTTGAAAGATTTGAGATTTACATATTCCACTATTAAGATAGAAGTACTTGCTTCCATAACTTGTTTCCCTTTTTGCTTGTTTTAAATTCATAAGTTAACCTTAATACCTTTTAAGCTTGAATCATCTGGATTGCGGGTGAATCTTACAATTTAACGTGTATCCCTAATGTAATCACAGATCCTAAGTCTAAAACTTACTACGTCAACTAAAAGCCACATCTTTGTCTTTGCAACATTATCACGCTAGCAATTGCAATTTTTTCCTTTCATAGTTGGCAACAAACAGGGATGTCAGAAGTGCTGAGGGTGAGGGGGGAAAACCAAAATACAACTAGGTAAAAATGAAAAAGGAAAGACGAAAAGAAAAAGACAAGAAGAACACAACAAAGAAAAAGCAATATGCAAGCCCAAAACAGCCCGCCTAACCAGTACGTATCAAGCTAAATGCACCCCGAGCCTATCATTTTTCGCCTCCTGCCTTAATCAGGATTCTACTTTTTAAGCTCCCTTCTAAATTCTTCCATGAAGATAGAAAAAGGACTACCAAATTTCTTCCTCCAACTCAGCCCCTTCGTGTATACTCTAAATTTTTCTATAATAGTTTGACAATATTAAAGAAGTTCAAGTTCCTCCTTCCTTTTAGAGAACCATGATGATCAAGTTAAATTAAAATTTTAATAGAGCAACCCTCTTTAAATTGTTTAGATAGGTCTTTCAGAACAAGCATAAAAAAAGAGAAGCATAAATATAAACAATCACGGAAGTCTAAATCAATAATGCAACGGAACAGTGCTATTTATGACCAGCTCCCGCTCTGAAACAGATTACATGGACTATTCTATTTTCTCTCATGTACTTGATTTTTAAGTTCGTTTAAAGAATATCATCTTGTGTGAGAATAATATCAAGTATATCTATGAAGAAATGAAAAACCAAACTAGTCACCGTATACATGAGCGGCACAGATAAGAACGGGAAACGTCTATACATGTACACTTTTTAAGCTGGACACATCCACGACAAGTTTGGAACATGCATGTCCTGATTTTGGACGTGGAGGGACATATTTTAGAAGTGGATAAGGTTATTTCGGGAGTTCATGGTCCTCTGAAAGCATAAATGTGGAATTTGAAAAAAATAATGGCTTCAATACTGTGGATTCACTGAAAGCCCTAATCTCATGATTATCTTCTCATTCAAACCTTTTCCCCACCTCTCCCATTGACAATGTTCGAACCCACTGACCTTTTGCATCATCAATAAATTGGTGTAGATTTAGTGTTAGTTTTCAGTCGTGTAGTTGTTCATGGATATAATATTCAACATCTATCAAATAGAATGCCCATTTTCATATCTGTATGCGTACTTCTTAGAAAGAGACATACTTTCAAGAGTCCACGTATCCATACCTAGCGTCAGATATAGGGCTAAAGGAGGAGATTCGACATGCATACACATCCACAGCCCATACATGTAGCCGAGTCCATGAAAGATTTGATGGCTATCCATACCCCATACTTCTTGCCAAGTCCACTCAATATCGGCTGGCATGGATTGCCTTTGGTTTGGCTACAATCATGAACACGGATGATGTAGCATTTAAGGCATATCACACGGACTTTACAAAACTCGTATTCAAGTTGATTATCCTTTTAGAATCGATTATGATTCAGATACTTTAATTATTTTAGCATAAGGAAACGTGTAATGATTTTCAAAAATCACTTCTCAGCACAATTTCTATAACTTTGCATATGTGAACTTACAAAAGAACTCATTTGTCTGTAAGTCGTGTCAATATTACTTGGGATTCTACATATAACTCACCTAACGATAAATGGAAAAGAGTGTATTTGAACAAAAGAAGTGTAAAACATTATCCCAAAAAAGAACCAACTACTCTCAACATATAGGGGAAAGTACAATTCTATTGGGGGCACTACTGTTACTTTATATGGATATAATGCTACTATATAAGAGTATTAGAGTACTGCCAAAATTTTAGTGAATGAAACACGTGCGGGTCTTGACGAAGTCTAAGTAAATGATTAATCCCTTCTCTATATGGAAAATAGATAAAGACTTTCTATTCACATTTCTTTTTCAAATGCACATATAATATAAATTGCACATAATAAGAAGATTTAATGGAACATAATATAGCTTAAACGTAAAAATTGAACCCCTTTCCTCATTAACTAGAAGTCTGTCATTCTGGATTTTACACCATATGATGTGAAAAGTGTATGACCTTCTACAGGAATATTTATAAGAAAAGGCCACCATATAATGTAAGGACCGAACATAAATGTTAGAGCTTGTTCCACAATGGCTACTTTTAACCTCCAAGAATAGTATATGAACCTGGGTGGCCTTCTAAATTCATTGCCAATTGGTTTTGAGTTGGATGTTTTTACAACGTATAAGAGCTAGGCTTTTGAACAAGACTCTTGATTGATTGTCCCTTTGTTTGTGTCTTGGCGCACCTTGTTTTGTCGTTCGTTGTGGTCCTTGTGTTATGGATCTATTGTTTACCTCTCTACCTGTGAGTCAGGGGTCGCAAGTGCGGAGGAGTATTAGAGCTTGTTCCATATCGGTTAATTATAACCTCTAAAACTAATATATGAGCCTGGACGGCCTTTCCACTCATTACCAATTGGTTTTGAGTTGGATGCTTTAATAATATACATATACAAGTATCTACTTATGATGTAAGGATCAATGTGGGTGTGGAGGATTTCGTACAACTTGCATTCACTTTATAACATAAACTTTCTCAGGCTTCTAAAAAATAGAAAGAAAAGCCCGAGTACTAGAAGAAAAAACCAAAAGGGGTGCAAATATGTCAAAATCTAAGCAAAGAACATAGCTTGTTATCAGGGAAACTTATATAAATTCCCCTTTGAGTGGCTTCTTTATTCTCATATTTTCGGAATGAGAGAGACAAAAACTTTCTTTTCTTTTTCTTCTTCACTTTTCACCACTTCAATGATTTTCAAGTTATTACTCTCATGTATAGAAGTATCTGTGATGTATAGCATCCATGTACTTCCTTCAACTTCTTCTTTTCTTTTGAATGCCCTGTCAGCAAGTCCATAAGGTGTCATATATGTCCTGTGTCCATATCTTGCTTCTCTGGACAACACTGGTTGTTTGAGTTTTCCTAGGAGTATGGCATGGGTTACTTCAGCAGATTGGATAAGGGGTAGAACTATCCATACGGAAGGAGGTGCCTAAAATAGAACTTAAGAGCCCAAAAGTGCCACATAGTGATAAATTGCTCTTCTATGTTATGTTTTTTTGCTAAAAAGGGGTAGAACTAAAATAACGGATACCGTTATCATGATTGCTCTTCTATATTACTATTTAGTTCTTATGTAGCGCCAGAGTTGTTACCCTTCTCTCTTCCCGACTTCAATACCCTTGCAATTTATTAAGGCCTCATTTAACTTGTCTTCCTCCACCAAACAAACATATCATTATGTGTATTATTTAAACCACTCATAACACCCATAAACCACATCACTGCAACCTTCACTTGCTAACCTTATTATTTCAGAATCTTTCAAGTAACTTGAAAATTCTAAAGTACACAATTGTTTCCATACATCAAGATGTGTAGATTTTCTTTTGGTTCCTCCAGTGGGCCAAGGCGCTGAGGCAAGGCGAGGCGCAGTTCATGGCGTGCAGCTGAGGCTCCCCAGGCACACGCCTCACGACGACGAGCGAGGCGCGGTTCATGGTGCGCAGCTGAGGCTCCCAAGGCACATGCCTCATGCCAACAAGCGAGGCGCATGAGGTGTGCGACTCCATCCTTTTTTCAGATTGCTTCAAGTTCTCATCTGAACCATTGATTTATGAAGGATTACACGTTGTGAGCCCTAACTATACAAAACAAAAGTAAATTCTAGACTTGAAGAGCTTATCTCAGCCATTGAAGAATCATTCAATGTAGAAGGGCTCAGAGCAGCAAAAAACAGAAGGAAATAATAATTCTTGTTCTTCTTTCATGTATTTCAACCATATCCCGGATTTCCTTTGGAAGTTTAATTTCGCTATCGCTTTCCTTTTCGAGCTTCGACGGTTCATTTTTGGGTTTGATGTCGAAATTGTACTCAAAGGAAAGGCTTTCTTCGATATCTGCTTGGTCATCTACAGATCTCCTTTGGAAGTTCAGTTTCGATATTGCTTTCCTTTTCGAGCTTGCGTGGTTCGTTATTGGGTTTGATGTTAAAATTATACTCAAAGGAAGGGCCTTCAATATCTGCTTGGTCATCTACTGTGTTGGATAATCCTTTGAAGAAAAAGATCTCCATTCCCTTCTTCTTACAGTCTATTTTTTCCCCCATCTTGATTAGTTATGGATTGTTGGATGCTTCTGGAGTGTCTTCCCCTGAATTATTTCTTTTTGTTTCTTAAAGCATTACTTTTATAAACTATTTGTGTAGCCATGATTGTTGCACGGTTTTTCCTTCCATAAACAAGGAGTTTTGTAAACTATTTGCGTAGCCATGATTGTCGCACGGTTTTTCCTTCCATAAACAAGGAGGACATGGATAGAAAAAGAACTTGGCCAGGCATTCAAGTGTTTAGTCGTGAAAAATTGCTGAGAAGATGAGAAGTTCTTAGCAGGAAAAACTAGTAAACACTAGGAAATATAAACTACAACATGACTTTGGAGGCAGATTTCCAGTACCTGGTAGAAGGAATTATGCATTTCTAGTCCTTTGCCACAACAATAAAAAAATCAAAAAAATAATAATAAATCATCAACCAAAAAGGAAACCCTTTTGAATCGAAAACCGCTAAATTGTAGACAGACAATAGTCCTAATTATAGAAGACTGAATGCAAATCAAGATGGCAGTAAAATACAAACCAAAACGACATAAAAGCCTCCATAATTATAAAAAAAATTAATTGTCCCAACTCCTAAACCAAACCAAACCAAACTGACTTAAGTCCCAATCGACTGGGGTCGGTTACATGGATCCGTCTTTACCACTGAGTTCTATTGATGGCATCATATTCTGAGATCTCAAACGAAACTAGATACTTTCATTGTTTTGAACTACTGCCTCAAAAATCAAATTTGGTCTACCCCTCTCTTACCAGTTAGCATCTACTGTATCCATATCAGGGCTCCTAACGACCACATCTACTAATCTACGATAAAAATGCCCAAAGCATCTTAATCTATTTTCTCTCATCTTATCTTCTATCGGTGTTATGCCTACCGTTCAATAAGGTTTTCTTTCAGAATTCTATCCCGAGCCATGGAAATAGAAAAATTTCCTTTGTCCCTTTAAAAAAAGATCAACATGATATGTAGGTTTTGCAACCAAAACAGTATCAAGTCTAAATTTTTAGTTTGGTTGCAAAAAGTTATTCCAAAATTTAGGGAATTTAAGTCTTCTACAGCATTATTTTGGCAAAACTAAATTCGAAGAAATAGAGCCAACATCTGGAAAAGTACATACAAAATAAGGAGCTGTCTACCAGAAATCAAATTCTGACTTGTGCCAATTTGGAAATCCCAGACAAAGCATCTCAACAGAACAAACAAAAATCAACCTTTAATACCTCAACAAGAATGAACAATGTGAGCGAAGGCAGTAACAATCAAGTACAAAAGAAAAGCACTAACAGTCATACAAATGATCACCTTAACAAAGGTTTCAAAACTAGCAACTTGGGGCAAAGACCAGAGAACAATCTTGCCATTAAAATATAAAGGAAAACCAAAGTCAGAAGTACGTTCAAATTTTGAACAATTAAACACCATATCTGATCTCGTTCAAATTTTGAACAATTAAACGCCACATCTAGATCAGATTCCATGCAATTATTACATTAGACTCACAAATTTCAAACAAGCAAAATTCTTGGATTTTAGTGCTTTAGACAGAGGTATCAACAATCCAAAATGATGCATCAACGTTTAATTCCAAACAATAAAAACCACAAACAAGCCCATAGGATTGAGTTCACCCAACACGAATCTATCATGAAAAAGTGAGAAACACAAGATTCACAACTCCATTGCCAACGAAACAAAAATAAGCAAAATGTTGAAAGCTTGAACAGTAAAAAGCCAAATCTAAACCATTTAATTCCAGATGAAAAACCAATAACATTCCCATAGGATTGAGTTCACCTAGCATTAATCTGTCAGAAGAATGTAAGAAACACAACTCCACTGCCAACAAATAGAAAGGGCGAAAAGAAATCAGAAGCATGTTGAAAGGAACAGTAAAACGTCATTGCTAAACCATTCAGTTTCACGATTCTTGCAATTTGTAACAAAAAAAAAAAAACCACGATAATAAGGATTACCCGGATTAAATCTGAACCTGGTAGCCCTCACGAACTTCAAACAAACAGAATTAAACAAACATAACCTAGCAAAAAATTAGAAAATTGAGGAAGAAACTTACCAAGAACGGCGATACCCAGATGAGATTAAGAGCCCAAACCCCCAATTAATCAATCAACTCATCAATAAATGATTGGGGTTGGGATTATTGAAGAGTTGGAACAGGAACAACAGCACAGCTACAGGGATTGATGAGGTGCAGCAAAATCCGAGAAAGCCGTTTCTCCTGAATTTACGTGCATAAATAAAGAACAAGAGTCAAAGATTTTTGGGTGGTCTCTCTGTCTAGTCTCTATAACCCCATAAAAGGGTCAAGAAATTAAATTCATGACCTAAATTGGCTAATATACACAGATATGTACATGAGGTGTAGATGGTGTATGTATGTGGGGTGTGGTGTGGTGGATTTTGGACAGCTTTGCATCTGGGATTTTGATTTACCAATAGTTTTAAACGAGGGTATCAGGTTGTTTTGCTTTTTCCATTTTTTGTCTTTATTGGGGGAAGAGAGAGAGAGAGAGAGAGTGTCTTTCTGGTTTAAAGCTTCTTTTGAGTTACCCACTGGGAAGGCGACATTTCGCGCACGCAACGTTTGAAAGATTCAATTCGATGCCATTGGGGAGTAGTACAATATACTCGGTTCATGGGACTTGATTTTAAATGAAAAAAATTCAAAATAACTTCTTACATTTCACCCAAAATCACAGGGAGGACTCTGACCTTAACAAAATATCACATAAACACCTATGTTATCTAAAAACTCATTAATTCCATACCCTCATCCTCTATCTAAAAACAAACGGATGACGTGGACTACACGTGGATGTATACCTGGCATACAGGGAATCAACTGAAGTTGTCATATGAAGGGTACGTTATCTGCCTCCGTTGTTAGTTAAGTCAATTGCTGCTAGGGCTGTCAATAAAAACCCGCGAACCGTGAATCCGAACCGAACCGATCCGTAGGTTTTGGATTAGGTCCGTGGATTAATGGTCCGGACACGGATTGAAAAATTAGAAAACCATGCTTCGTGGTTCAGTCCATGGATTTTCATAAAAGAACCGTGGATAAACCGAACCGGACCGTGAGAATTTAATAAATAAATAAAATATATATATAATGTGTATATATATATAATATTGGAATTAAAACTATAATTAAACATATTATTATGAATTTTTTAGCCTAAAGGGATGAATGTAGTATAAATAAAAGTAGAGGGGCAAAATGTAATTCATCATTGTTATTTGCTTCCACTTTTACACGTTTATATTGTATCATCTATGATTCTATTTCTATTCTCAACTAGACACCCAC